>SKCR01007372.1:0-33995 GCA_019454045.1 Zanthoxylum bungeanum | reverse complement strand
GGATAAGTGTCTAATTGTAGGTTATCCTAGGGAAACCAAAGTATAGTACTTATACAACTCACAAAGAGAACAATTTAATTGTTACTCACCATGCGATGTTTCTAAGAGGAATACCTAAATGCAGTGGTAAGTGGGAGGATAGTAAAACTCGATGAAAATCGGAGTAATACTATTTTAGGCATCGATTCCTTAATGGAAAACAAATAGTTCATCAAGGATGAAACTATACCAGTAATCTTCGAATACACAAGAACCGCGTAAGTCGAAAAGTGTCAGAAAACAACCTGGGGTATGGGTTTCTGATCTCACCTCATAAAGATGTCAATCTTATTGAGGAATACCAACTGACTACGTATGAGGAAGTGATACAAGGTATCGACTCCCTATTATGGCAAAGTGCCATGAATCCGAAATGGATTCCATGTATATTAACTTAGTTTAGATACTAATTGATGTATCGCAAGGCATTGTGCCAATTGGTACTATTCAGTCTTCAAGGAAGACATACATGGAAGGCAACATACCAACGTACTAAGCTAGGCTTGTAGGGAAAAGGTATCGTTATCAACATTGTGTCGATTACGACGAAACCTTTTACATGTTACCTCGGTAAATCCATTTGGATAATGCTTGCTAATACTGCATGTTTCATTTATGAAATATGTCAGCTTAACGGAAAATCGCTTTCCTGAAAAGGAAACCTTTTGGAGGATGTTTACAACATCCTGTCGGTTTTGTCGTACCAAACTAGCAAACAAGGTTTGCGTTATTCGATCCATGTTTTGGATTGAAGCAAGCATTAAGTTCTTGGAATTACCGTTTTGATCTAATCATAATAGTTTATGATTTAATTCAAAACGAAATGATTCTTATGTATATAAGGAGGTTAGTGGGAGCGCACTGACAATAAATGTCCTATAAATATGATAATGATTTCTTGGAAATATTTCATTTCTTCTCTTGGCTTTATGAAACTCTCCATAATGTCTAATGTACGCGATCGGAAAGCTTGGCTTTCATGAAAACCTCTCCGACGTACATTTGAAAATCGCGACCAAGCCTGGTGTCTCATACGCTTTGAGCATATGCAGTCACAAATAGGCCAATCAAGTGATAGTCACTGGATTGAAATTAAGAACATCCTTTAGATTCTTAGACTTAAACTATGGAGATCGAGAACTTGAAGTGACTGGGATCACTGTAGCAAGCTTCCTAACCGATAAAATGACTATAAGTCGAATAACGGTACTATACAGTTTGAATAACGGAACAGTGAGCTGGAAATCTTCCAAGCAAGTTATTGTTACCGAATAAACAACAAATGCGGGTTATTACTGCAGCTGAGGCAGCAATAGAAGCCTTTTGGGTCGATACTAAATCTAATTAGATTAGATATAGTTCTTTTAGCGCTGAGCTAGGCTACAGCGCAGGCTAAAGAATTAATGGTCTCATCAACGATCTAGATACATACTTCGATTATTCATCTGATTCGTTCGGATCATACATCATGGCGATGTGATGATCGAATAAATCGCATCAGACGATAATCATGGAAATCCGTTGATGAAAGCCTTTCCTCATCAATTTGAGCCAACCGTACATAGTTCGGGTGGTAGACACTCGAGTGACTAGCTATAGGCCAAGTGGGAGATTGTTGGACAATTATGACCTATAGCGTCACTATTTGTACAGATCATGGTGTTGTTGTACAAATTAACTATGTGACAAAGGAGATTGCTCTCTTATCATTTGTGATTAGATCACCATGAGTATAAATGATATGAGGTCTGTATGATTTGTTCCTGGATTGATATGATATGAGACAGTATCAATCCATGAAGGATAAATCATTAAATATCCCTAGTCAGAGTATTATCGAAAATGGACATTGATGATGCGTAAAAGACTAGTATTACACTTGTGCGCTTTGTGAGGGCACAACAGCATAGTTCTCATATATTTGGGTATAGGATACTCATGCAAGTGTCATAGGAGGTTGTGTTTTACCGATGGTACGGGAAATATCTTCGCTCTGGATAGACCCCCTCGGAATTCCATTGGTAGTATGACTATGTGTCTATGGAAGTCTGAAATCAGGGTAGGTGTATTTGGTCTTAACCTGAGACTTGCACCGCTAATAATTGCGACAATCAATATACTTTGGTTTTGGTCGTCCAGGGCTTTAACAGTTTCGTGTACGCCTCTGCTGGGTATATTGAGAATCGTAGTGTGTTGGGTGTGATGTCAAGACGAAAGTATCACTCCAGTCATATGGAGATGATTGTCACGTAGGATACGGGACTAGTTTTCTTAAATGCTGCAGCTATCGTGATATTATGACTAGGTCATGTATATCCGATTATAGAGACTAGTTACCAGAGTGTTGAGTTTCAATCAAGTCCCAAGGATCACAAACATGCATAAAAACGAGTATGAACACATCAAAGGAGTAAGGCGGAAACATAACTCACATTGAACGGTTTGAGATGCAATGAAGAAGATGCGTTTTCTGCCTCCATTCATGCTCGGCAGTGGCGTCCTCATGCAGTGGGCTGCTCGGTTTCACTGGTTTTTGTCTCTCCAAGAATCGGCCATTGATGAACACCATGGAAGCTCCAATCTTCAAGCTCCAAAATTGATTCCATGCTCACAAATTCGTTTCCCTATCACCTATGTATCACTCATGGTGTGTGCTAGCACTTGATTTTTTCCACAAAAACGTTATCTTGCTTCTCATTTTGTTCGGCAGATCCAGAACAAGAAGAAGAAGAAAACGGCTGCAAAAACATGAAGGAGAAGAGGGAAAATGAGAAGACCGAATGTGGTCCAGGAGAGAGAGAAAAGAAAAATGAATTTGGTTTTTATATTTTCCAAAAAGGCAAATACCAAATTCTTTTTACTTTCCAAAAAGTAAAATTCAAAAAGCAAAACAATAAATGCTTTTCAATACCACATCAATCACTCAAATCAAGTGACAACTTGTCACATCACTCAAAGTGCATTTGATTTGACGCTTGATGTGATTTGCGATTTGACGCTCGATTTGACTTGCGTGCCGCACTCGAATTCGAAATGTGAATGCGCTCGCAAATAATGCCGGGCTCAGGTTCGCTAATTCCAAATTAACGAATTTTCGGTCGCGTCGTAATTAAATGATTACGCCTAGCGAATTCACTATTCACGTCGCTAACGAATTATTCTAATTAATTCGTTCGCCCGAATTAAAATCTAATTTTAATTCCGCGTCGAAATCCAATTTCGATTAATATATCGAATATATTAATTTTACCGATTAATTCCAAATTAATCGTTTTCTCTCTTTAACTATATTTTATCCGAGATAAAATATCTCCGTAATTAATCCCAGATTAATTTTCTCTCTCTTCTAATTAATCCTAGATTAATTAAAGTGCGAGTCATACGTCATCGGTGAATCTTCAGGAAGCGACCCATGAGATCTCCGGATATGTTGGCAGTAAATACGGTCGTCGGATTATCCGAAAACGTAAGTACCTCGTACTACGTTCATACCGATTTACAAGACAAGGTTGGCTTCTAGCAAAGCGCCATGCCTACCCAATTCTCCAGAAATATTCTTACAGGAATATATAGATCTGTATCAAGCGTAGTATACCGTAGTATTGTGTATATCGGCCCAGTATCGGATAGTCACGTGCTAGGGCTGGGGCTGGATAAGTGTCTGCCCCGTCCGAAGCACATGTCGGATGTCTGGTAACTAGTCTCTATAATCGGATATGCATGACCTAGTCATAACATCCCGATGGTTGCGCAACACTCAAGAGCACTAGTACCGTATCCTGCTTGACATCATCTCCAATATGACTGGAGTGATACTTCCGTCTTGACATCACACCCATACACTACGACTCTCTGATAAACCCAGAAGTGGAGTACACAGAACCGGTTAAAGCCCTGTACCACCAAGACCAAAGTCTATCGATTATCGTAAGTATTAGCGATGTAAGTCTCAGGTTAAGACTATACACACCTACCTTGATTTCGGCCTCCCATAGACACATAGTCATAATACCAAAGGGATTCCGAGGGGTCTATCCAGAGCGAAGCTGTTTCCCGTACCATCGGTGAAACACGATCTCCTATCGCACTTGCATAAGTATCCAATACTTATATATATGAGAACTATGCCGTTGTGCCCTCACAACGCGCACAAGTGCAATACTAGCCTATTCCGCATTATTGATGTCCTATCTCGATAATATCCGGCTAGGGATATTTAATGATTAATCCTTCGTGGACTGATACTGTCTCATATCATCTCAATCCAGGAACTAATCATATGGACCTCTCTTCATTTATATATCTATGGTGATCTAATCACAAATGATGAGAGTGCAATTTCCTTGTCACATAGTTAATTTGTACAAAACACCGTGATCTGTACAAATAGTGACGCTATGGGTCATATTATCCAATAATCTCCCACTTGGCACATAGCCAGTCACTCGAGTGTCTAACACCCGAACTATGTACGGTTCGCTCAAATTGCTGAGGAAAGGTTTTCGTCAGCGGATTTGCGTAATTATCTTCTGACGCGATTTATACGATCATCACATCGCCACGATGTATGATCCGAACGAATCAGATGATATAGAAGTATATATCTGGATCGTCGATGAGACCTTTAATTCTTTAGCCTGTCCTGACGCCTAGCTCAGCTGCTAAAAGAACTATATCTAATCTAATTAGATTTATTATCGATCCAAATGGCTTCTATTGCTGCCTCAGCTGCAGCAATAATCCGCATTTGTTGTTTATTCGGCAACAGTTATCTTGCTCGGAAGATTTCCAGCTCACTGTCCCAGTGTTCAAACTTTATAGTACCGCAGTATTTACCGGTTCGAAACTTACAGCAGTGATCCTAGTCACTTCAAGTTCTCCTACTCCATAATTTAAGACATCATCTTTAGTTCTCTAAGATACTAATAGATGTCCTTAACTTCAATCCAATGACTATCACTTCGATTGATGACCTGATCGTGACTCCATATGCTCGAAGCGTATGAGACACCCTATCAAGTACATTTTAAATGTACAATTTTCAGAGAGTGTTAACCACTCCAAATCTATCCTAGTAGATCTTTATTCCTCGAATAAAGGTTGTTACTCCCCAGAACTCTACGGAGAATTTCTATTGAAAGCCAAGCTTTCATCAATTGCTATATGGGAATTTCACTGTCAGTGCGCTCTCCCACTAACCTCCTTATATACACAAGAATTATTTCGTTTTGAGTCAAATCATAACCATTATGATTATTTCAAAACGACAGTTCCAAGAACCTTATGCTTGCATTAATCCAAACATGGATCGAATAACCCGCAAACCTCGTTGTTTGGTTATACAAAATCGTCAGAATGTTATAAACATTCTCCAAAAGGTTTCCTTTTCAGGAAAGCGATTTTGATCTATAACTGACACATTTCATAAATGAAATACGCAGTTATCAACAAGCATCTTCAAAATGGATTTAACATGGCAACAGGTAAAAGGTTGAACCGTTATTAACACAATGTTGATAACGATACCTTTCCGTGAAAAGCCCAGCTTTGTACGTTGGTATGTTGCCTTCCATGTATGTCTTCCTGAAGACGTTTAATGTACCATAGGCACAATGCCTTGTGGTACAACAACTAGTATCCAAAATAGTAGTTAACATGGAATCCATTCCGACTCATGGCACTTTGCCATAATAGGGAGTCGTATCTTGTATCACTTCCTCAAAACGTAGTCGGTTGGTATACCTTCATAAGATTGACATCTTTATGAGGTTAGATCAGAAACCCATACCCTAGGTTGTTTTCTGACTCTATCCGATCTACGAGTGTCTTGTGTATTTGAAGATTAATGGTATAGATTCATCATAGATGAACTATTTGTGTTCCATTAAGGACTTCGTGCCTTGAACAGTATTACTCCGATTTTCATCGAGTATCATTATCCTCCCACTGACCACTGCATATCGGTATTCCTCTCAGGAAAAACTGCATGGTGAGCAACAATCACATTGTTCTCATGTGAGATTTACAAGTACTATACTTAAGGTTTCCCTTAGGATAACCTATATAGGCACTGTTCCAATTTGGGTCCTTAGTTTGGTATCATCCAACGTTATGCCTGGCATACCCAATTTATCAGGAATGAGAAACCTCGTTTCTTTCCCTTCTGTTCATATCCTATATGACATCTATCAAACAGATTTATATGGAACCTTATTCAAAATAAGTTTTTGCACTGATAATACATATCCTTTAGAAGGAAATAGTAGCTCAGAGCGACTCGTGATTAGCCTTATCATGTCTAACATGATTCGGTTAATCTGTTCGGACACACCACCGTCACTTTGACGTGTTCCGGGAGGAGTCCTCATTTGAAAGAATACTATACTCTTTCAAGTACATATGAAACTTACTGCTTAAGTATTTTCCAATACGGTCTTACCGTGGCGGCATAATACTATAGCCGATCTGTTTGTCTATTTCGTGTCGAAACTCTAAAAGTTTCCGATTTGTGTTCTTCAAAAGAAACACATAATCATAACGTGATGCCACATCCGTTTTAGGTCACGAAATATTCATGTTCACATCTAGCCTAGCTAGATATGGGCCCCCTTACTATTCCCATGATAGGGCTAACAGATCGGTGGCACTTACACTATTACCAAGTAAACAGTGTTTTAGGTACTTTACCTAACAAACTAGATTCGTAGACTTTTATTTCAAAGTCAGTCCTAGTACCCACTCTTCAAAAGTGTGGATATACGAGTCTTGTATAATTGTGTCCAGCAACAATGCCACAATCCACATAAGTCTCTATTGATCAAATCAATTTGAGCTATTTATTTGTCATTTTATATGTTTGAGATTTTAATTATATTCAAAATATAAATTCTGTTATTCACATCTAATGTGTTTATCTCAGTATCATCTTTATATAATGAAACACTTAGTGTTCTAGAATATAAAGGTTTATCCACAATGGATTAAACACTGATATAGAGATAATGTCTCTAGTCAAACTAGTTACATTATAACAGTTCCTAATTTAAGTACACAGCCGAAGGGTAGTTCCTAAACTTAGGTATCTACGGTCGAAACAGCGACTTTCGTCCCGTTTCCGATTCGCAGAGCGATCTTAAGTCAGTATCTCTGCTCAAGCAGATTCTGAACATCAATATATATTATTTACCACCACACTAGTATTTAAAATCTAATTTCAATACTAGCTGTGAACATAACTAAGACAAACATTTTCAAAGTAAGAGCCTTGCCCTTTCTTTAATTCCTTCGTGTCTGCCATATCCAAATGGTAGTCACTTTGGGATATGTCTATTATCCTTTTCAATATTTCAGAAACCTTAAGCCAAGCCTTGGGGTTTTAGAATCTCGAAACGATGTGCACCTCGTGCTACATGCCCAATTGCAAACTTTGACTTTATCTCCTCTAGAATAGTCAATTAATTCTCCAAGAATTATAAATTGCAATTTTAATACTTCTTAAATCTAAAATTAGATTTATGACAAGTATATTAAATTAAGCATTAAAGTCATCATCACATAAATCTTCCAAAGATTTTATGCTCTACTTATTTTGCTTAATTTTGGGATTAAGGTATAATAAGTTATTTTATTAATAAAGTAACCTATTATTTATTCCCAATTTGAAAATTAAATTATTTAAAATATTTTAATCCCATATTATATTTTAAATATCCAACTTTTCAATTTTATCTTGATTACAATAGTCCAACTATTTAATCAACGATTAGTGGTACTATATATATTATAATGATTATAATAGTCCAACTATGTAATCAAATATAATCCAAATTAATTAACCTCAATTACATTGATTACTATATCCAATTATAAAATCAACCGTAAAACTGAAATTAATTAATTCAAATATATTGATTAATATAATCCAATTATATATAATCAAGTATAATACAGTCCAACTGTTTATTAAAACAACAATTTAAATATTAGTCTAACTAACATTTAATCTAATGACGAAATAATTTAAATGAGCGCGTATGGCGAGTAATTGAACGAGTATTGCAAATTCAATTCTTGCCTCCCACTATTTTTCGTCGAGCCTCTAACCCTCTGTCGAGTACTCGGGAACCGTGTTTCCTAGTGGGCTAGGATCCCGTTAAATATCACACAATCTTGACTTTGGCCAACAATTGTATGATAATTAACTAGGTAGATCTCTAAGATCAATTGGATCTCATCCAACTCCTAGATCCAGTAGGTGGACATCCAAGTCCCAAACATATATCTTATATATGCCTATACATCGAATGTATACCCTAACCTTTTTCCTCTGAATCAACTAGGCCTTGTCTTTGGCACAACAAACCTAGTGATCCCAGTCAAGCGCGGACCCATTGACATGGAAGCTTCGTAATCAATGTCAATGGACAAGAAGTGGTCTTGACTTTGGCCAACAAACCACAACTTGGACACGACACCGATATGGAACAAAGCCTCGTGATTCAAACACATCTTCGACGGACAAGGGCTTGACTTTGGCCAACAACCCATGCCAATCTAGGATCTTGAGCAAGAATCACTCAATGGAAGGAAAAGACGCATGATATTTGATGAGGGCTTTTCGTGTGCAATTGGCTACCAATTTTAATTATCTTTGTTAAGGTCTCATCATCATACACCCTTAACATGCATTCTAAACACATAATAAAGCGCATATGTAAAATAATAATGATATGCGGATGGATATTTTACATTGATCCTAGATCAAATCTCTCACTTTCTCTCTCCCTCCCGCTAGCACAATATTTCTTCTACCCGTTACACTACACTTCTAAAGAAACCTCATTTACATGGAGGGGAATAGGTGAGAAGAGAATACAAAGAAATAGGAGATAAGGCTGGACACGCAGGTCCAATTTAATAAATCAAATTTATTACAACAATTTCTAAAATTTCCCCACCCTTCTAATATCCATCCGATATACATTATTCAAACATCACAACCATGTATTCATACAAGCATGTTATCAATCAATCTAATCAAATTAATTAATCTTGATAATTAGTGATCATCCAATGTTCAAACAAAGATTTGATTTGTTCGAGTCAAACTCGTATTGCGAACACGTACTCAAAGTACGATTTCTACGAATTAAATTAAATTACATAATTAAATCCAATTAATACGCATTTAATAATTTAATTCATTATTTAATTCCAAATTAAATATTACACTTTATAAAATAACCTTTACGACTTAATTCCAAATTTAATCGTTTCGGGTCTCAAAGCCCGATTAATATCCAATATTAATTTAATTAAAGTCTAATGGGCTTTTAATTAATTTCTTGAGGCGTGGACTTTTGGTCAACTCGGGTCAAACCTGCAACCAAAGTCCAATCCGAGAGTTACCCCATAAGCCCATAAATTAATTTAGGCCCATTAGGCCCAATTAAACGTTAAAGGTTCATTAGTCGCATTTGGGCCTTTTGGAAGCGGTTTTGGGCCTAATTGGATCCAACCAATTTTGGCCTAAACCAACTTTGTACAACAAAGTCCAATAAACCCAATAACAACTTAAAAGCCCAAATCCAATTTTAAACCCAATAATTTAATTTCAAAAATTCCAAATTTTCCAATTAAATTACCTAAAGTGTATAGCATTATTAATTACCCAATCAAAGTTTCCAAAACATGAATTTGTCCAATTAATCATGCTTAACATCAATTAATCATGTCCAACATAATTAAATCAAAATCAAACCCAATTTATACATGCTAAGTCTCGGCCATAAGGGGAAACAATGCCCAAATCAAATTCAATCCAATTGAACCCAATCAAACATAAATTCAACATCCCCAAATGATTTCCAAGTCATCCAATGAACAAAAAAAATCAAAATCCAAGACAATAGGGCACTTGCCAAATTCGGCCATCACAAGCAAATTGGGGAAAATTGTTCCAAACACTTTTTCATCAAATTGATCTAATCAATCATCAATTAAACAACATTCAAGCATTCTAAATCATCCAATTTCATTAAACATGCTCAAAATCAAGTTTACCCAAATTTGTCATGTCCAAAATTTAGGGAAAAATGGATCCAACCAAATTTCATGAAATTGATTATGCAAACATCAATTCATCCTCATTCAAGCATACTATACTAAACAATTTAATCATTTGATGCTCAAATTGAGTTTACCCAATTAAAGTTTTGGCCAACATTAAGCAAATTGGGGAAAATCAATCCAATCAATTTTTTCTCAAATTGATTACATATAACTCTAATTTAATCATATACAAGCATTCTTAACAAACAATTTGTTAAAATCATGCTTAAATCAAAAAGCCCCAAATTTAGCTCAAGAACCCTAATTCGTTTTATGCAACCAATAGCTCAAGATACCATTGTTGAGTTTCAATCAAGTCCCAAGGATCACAAACATGCATAAAAACGAGTATGAACACATCAAAGGAGTAAGGCGGAAACATAACTCACATTGACGGTTTGAGAGCAACGAAGAAGATGCGTTTTCTGCCTCCTTCATGCTCGGCAGTGGCGTCCTCATGCAGTGGGCTGTTCGGTTTCACTGGTTTTTGTCTCTCCAAGAACTCCAAGCATCGCCATGATGACACCATGGAAGCTCCAAGCTTCAAGCTCCAAATTGATTCCAAGCTCACAAATTCGTTTCCCTATCACCATGTATCACTCATGGTGTGTGCTAGCACTTGATTTTTTGCCACAAAAACGTTATCTTGCTTCTCATTTTGTTCGGCAGATCCAGAACAAGAGAAGAAGAAAACGGCTGCAAAAACGTGAAGGAGAAGAGGGAAAATGAGAAGACCGAATGTGGTCCAGGAGAGAGAGAAAAGAAAAAATGATTTGGTTTTTATATTTTCCAAAAAGGCAAATACCAATTCTTTTTACTTTCCAAAAGTAAAATTCAAAAAGCAAAACAATAAATGCTTTTCAATACCACATCAATCACTCAAATCAAGTGACAACTTGTCACATCACTCAAAGTGACATTGATTTGACGCTTGATGTGATTTGCGATTTGACGCTCGATTTGACTTACGTGCCGCACTCGAATTCGAAATGCGAATGCGCTCGCAATAATCCCGGGCTCAGGTTCGCTAATTCCAAATTAACAAATTTTCGGTCGCGTCGTAATTAAATGATTACGCCTAGCGAATTCACTATTCACGTCGCTAACGAATTAATTCTAAATTAATTCGTTCGCCCGAATTAAAATCTAATTTTAATTCCGCGTCGAAATCCAATTTCGATTAATATATCGAATATATTAATTTTAAACCGATTAATTCCAAATAATCGTTCTCTCTCTTTAACGATATTTTATATCCGAGATAAAATATCTCCGTAATTAATCCCAGATTAATTTTCTCTCTCTTCTAATTAATCCTAGATTAATTAAAGTGCGAGTCATACGTCATCGGTGAATCTTCAGGAAGCGACCCATGAGATCTCCGGATATGTTGGCAGTAAATACGGTCGTCTGATTATCCGAAAACGTAAGTATCTCGTACTACGTTCATATACCCGATTTACAAGACAAGGTTGGCTTCTAGCAAAGCGCCATGCCTACCCAATTCTCCAGAAATATTCTTACAGGAATATATAGATCTGTATCAAGCGTAGTATACCGTAGTATTGTGTATATCGGCCCAGTATCGGATAGTCCGTGCTAGGGCTGGGGCTGGATAAGTGTCTGCCCCGTCCGAAGCACATGTCGGATGTCTGGTAACTAGTCTCTATAATCGGATATGCATGACCTAGTCATAACATCCCGATGGTTGCGCAACACTCAAGAGCACTAGTACCGTATCCTGCGTGACATCATCTCCAATATGACTGGAGTGATACTTCCGTCTTGACATCACACCCAATACACTACGACTCTCTGATAAACCCAGAAGTGGAGTACGCAGAACCGGTTAAAGCCCTGTACCCCCAAGACCAAAGTCTATCGATTATCGTAAGTATTAGCGATGTAAGTCTCAGGTTAAGACTATACACACCTACCTTGATTTCGGCCTCCCATAGACACATAGTCATAATACCAATGGGATTCCGAGGGGTCTATCCAGAACGAAGCTGTTTCCCGTACCATCGGTGAAACACGATCTCCTATCGCACTTGCATAAGTATCCAATACTTATATATGAGAACTATGCCGTTGTGCCCTCACAACGCGCACAAGTGCAATACTAGCCTATTCCGCATTATTGATGTCCTATCTCGATAATACTCCGGCTAGGGATATTTAATGATTAATCCTTCGTGGACTGATACTGTCTCATATCATCTCAATCCAGGAACTAATCATATGGACCTCTCTTCATTTATATATCTATGGTGATCTAATCACAAATGATGAGAGTGCAATTTCCTTGTCACATAGTTAATTTGTACAACAACACCGTGATCTGTACAAATAGTGACGCTATGGGTCATATTATCCAACACAGAGATCCGACATGTGCTTCGTACGGGGCAGACATAATTCCCACCCCAGGCCTAGCATGTGACATCCGATACTAGATCGAGAGTCGTAATACTACGTATACTACGCCTGATATAGATCGTTTATTCCTGTAAGCATATTTCTGGAGAATTGGGTAGGCATGGCGCTTTGCTAGAAGACAACCTTATCTTGTAAATCGGTATAAACGTAGTACTAGGTACTTACGTGTTCAGATAGTCCGACGACCGAATTTACTGCCAACATATCCGGGGATCTCATGGTTCGCTTCCCGAAGATTCACCGATGACGTATGACTCGCACATTATTAATCTGGGATTAATTTGATGAGAGAGAAAATTAATCTAGGATTAATTGCGGAGATATTTTATCTGGGATAAAATATCAATTAAAGAGAAAGAACGATGAATTTGGAATTAATCGATAAATTAATATATTCGATATATTAATCGAAATTGGATTTCGACGCGGAATTGAAATTAGATTTTAATTCGGGCAAACGAGTTAATTTAGAATTAATTCGTTAGCGACGTGAATAGTTATTTCGCTAGGCATAATCATTTAATTATGTCACAACAGAAAATTCATTAATTTGGTATTAGTGAACCCGAGCCGAGAATAGTTAATTCGAGTGCCGCACACAAGTCACATCAAGCGTCAAATCAAATGTCACTTTGAGTGATGTGACAATTTGATTGATTGATTGATTGATGGTAGTTGGCAAACCTTTAATGGCTTGACTTTTGGAAAGAGAAATTGGTAATTAATTTTGGAAATTAAATTTTTGTATTAGATACACCTTTGCCTACAACCAACTAACACTCTCTCTCTTCTTGATCATCTCTCTCACACGCCCATTAGGGCCGTTCTTGTTCTTATGTTTTCTGGTCTAAATCCGAGAGACAAAAGAGAAGCAAAGATTGATTTTTGTGGCAAAAATGAAAGGTTCTAGCACACATTTGAGTCTTCCGAAGGTGATAGGGAAACCCACCCGTGTGCATGGATTATACAACAACGCTTGGAGCTTTAATGGACATCAATGGCCGAATTCTTGGAGGAGAAAACCAGTGAACTGCCGTGAGCTTCTCAAAGGGCAGAAAAAGTTTTTGTTGTCCACCGCGTCGCTCAACCGATCATTGTGAGTATTCCGCGACTGCTTGAATGTATTCACTTTGTATTTTCATTGCTTGAAATGATCTTGGGATGCTTAGAAAATTCCAACAGTTTAGACATTGGTTGATGCACCAGAAGGCATAAAGCTTATTGGTTGCAAATGGGTCTTCAAGAAGAAGACCGACATGGATGCGAACGTACAAACGTACAAAGCTAGGCTTGTAGCGAAAGGGTATCGTCAACGACATAGGGTCGATTACGATGAAACCTTATCACCCGTTGCCATGATTAAATCCATTCGGATTATGCTTGCTATTGCTGCATATTTCTATTACGAGATATGGCATATGGACGTCAAAACCAATTTCCTTAACGAAAACCTTTTGGAAGATGTTTATATGCAATAGTCTGACGGTTTTGTCGTACCAAGACTTGAAAATAAGGTTTGTAAGTTAAATCGATCTATTTATGGATTGAAGCAAGCATCGCGTTCTTGGAACCAATGTTTTGATGAGATCATAAAAGAATATGATTTCGTTCAAAACGATGATGATCCTTGTGTTTATAAGAAGGTTAGTGGGAGCGCACTGACATTCATTGTCCTTTACGTTGATGATGTATTGCTTATTGGCAATGACATTCCCATGTTAACATCAGTGAAAGCTTGGCTTTCATTAAAATTCTCCTTGAAGGATCTGAGAGAAATAGCCTTTATTCTAGGAATAAAGATCAACCAGGATAGATCTAGAAAGCTACTTGGACTCTCCCAGAGCACGTACATTGACAAAGTCTTGAAGAGATTCAACATGGATCAGTCCAAGAGGGGACTGTTGCCAGTGTCACATGGTGTCACTCTATCTAAGGACATGTGTCCTAAAACTCAAGATGAGAGAGACAATATGAGTCGGATCTCGTTCGCCTCGGTAGTCGGATCGATCATGTATGTCATGATATGTACGTGACCTGATGTCTCGTATGCTTTGAGCATGTGTAGTCACTATCAGACCGATCCAGGTGATGGTCACTGGATGGCGTTTAAGAATATCCTTAGGTATCTTAGACGAACTAAGGATGTTTTCTTAATCTATGGAGATGGAGAACTTGAGGTAACTGGGTATACCGATGCAAGTTTCCAAACCGATAAAGATGACTGCAAGTCACAATCCAGGTAGATATTTTGATGGAATAACGGAGCAGTAAGCTGGAAATCTTCCAAGCAAGAGACTGTTGCTGATTCAACAACAAAAGCATAGTATATTGCCGCAGCTGAAGCAGCAAAAGACGCAGTTTGGATCCATAAATTCCTAATTGGATTAGGAGTATTTCTGTTAGCAGCTGAGCTCGTTCCATTGTATTGTGACAATAACGGGGCTATAGCGCAGGCTAAGGAACCGCGGTCTCATCAATTATCCAAGCATGTTCTTCGATGTTTCCATCTGATTCGTGAGATCATACATTGTGGCGATGTGAAGATCAAGAAGGTCGCATCAGAGGAAAACATTACAGATCCGCAGACGAAAGCTATTCCTCATTAAAAGTTTGAGTGACATGTACATAGTTCAGGTGTTAGATGCTTGAGTGACTGGCTATATGCCAAGTGGGAGATTGTTGGACAATTATGACCCATATCGTCACTATTTGTAAAAGACATTGTGGTTTTTGTACAAATTAACTATATGAAAATGAAATTGCATTTTATCATTTTGTAATTTGATTACTTAAATATATAAATGATAAAAGTTAGTATGATTAGTTCCAGATTATTAGATATGAGACAATATCAATCCATAAAGGTTTAATCATTAAATATCCATAGTCGTAGTATTATCGAGACTGGACATCGATAATGCGGAATAGACTAGTATTGTACTTGTGCGTGTTATGGAAGCGTAACAACATAGTTCTCATATATTTAAGTATTGGATACTTATGAAAGTGTGATAGGAGGTTGTGTTTACCAATGGTACAGAAACAGATTCGCTCTGGATAGACCCCTCGGAATCCGATTGGTAGTATGACTATGTGTCTATGGGAATCCGAATAAGGGTAGGTGTATTTGGTCTTAACCTGAGACTTACATCGCTAGTACTTGCGACAATCAATACGCTTTGGTTTTGGTCCTCCAGGACTTTAACAGGTTCTGTGTACGCCTCTTCTGGGTTTATTGAGAATCATAGTGTATTGGGTGTGATGTCAAGACGGAAGTATCACTTCAGTCATATGGAGATGATGATCACGCAGGGATACAGAACTGGTACTCTAATGGGTTGCAACCATCGGGATAATATGACAAGGTCATGATTATCCGATTAAAGAGACTAGTTGCTTGTGATCCGATATATGCTTCGTACAGGGCATACATTATTTCAGCCCCAGGCCTTGCATGTGACATCCGATACTGGATTGAAATACACAATACTACGTATACTACACCTGACAAAGATTAAATATTCCTTTAAGAATATTTCTGGAGAATTGGGTAGGCACGGTGCTTTGCTAGAAGCCAACCATGTCTCCTAAATCTGTAAAAATGTGGTACGAGGTACGCACGTGTTCGGATAGTCCGACGACCGGATTTGCTCCCAACATATCCAGGGATCTCATGGCTCACTTCCCGAAGATTCACCGATGACGTATGATTCGAACATAATTAATCTAGGATTAATTGCGAAGAGATTTTATCCGGGATAAAATACTATTTGTAGAAAGAGAACGATTAATTTGGAATTAATCGATAAAATAATATATTCGATATATTAAATGAAATTATATTTCATAACGGAATTAAAATTAGATTTTAATTCGGGCAAACGAATTAATTTATAATTAATTCACGAGCGACGTGAATAGTATTTTGCTAGGCATAATTATTCAATTAAATTTGATTTAATTACGTCGCAACGGAAAAATCGTTAATTCGAAATTAACGAACCCGAACTCGGATGTGTTCGCGGGCCCAATCGAATTTTAAATTAAGTGGGGCCCATAAGTCTCATCACAAGTCATATCACCTAGTCATTTAATCAACTTTTTGTTGATGGGTTTTGGTGGGTTGGTTGTTACTTGTCCAACACACCAAGTTGGTGAGATGAAAGAAATATACCAAATATTGGTTTTGGTATATCATTAATTTGATTTTGGAAATCAAAGTTAAGTTAACAAAATTCATCTCTCTTCCGACGCCACTCTCCCTCTCCAAAACGCTCTCATTGTCGTGAGCTTCACAAGGAGAAATAGAAATTTTGTTGCAAATTTTCAAGAGCTAGCACTCACAAGGAATCATATAAGGTGATAGGGAAACCATTCCAAAGAGCTTGGAATCTCAAATCTCAAAGCTTGGAGCTTGGATTCATCAATCAAAGAGGAGCTTGGAGGATATTCCCAAAGCAAAACTTTGTTTACAACGCATCCTACAACCGTTCTTTGTAAGTATGTTTCCACCATTCTTACTTCTTATATTCATATGTTTCATGCTTAATATGATCTTGGGATGACCTTAGAAACCCAACACAAGCACCCAAGTAGAAAGTTCAAGTTTTGAGAATATAGTTCAATCATATACAACATACCTGAAGCATTGGGCTTCTTGTCCTCTTGGCTTCCCTAGCTTTCTTGGGTTCAAGGATGTGCAGTCTTCTTCCAATGACCTTTCTTTCTACAAAAGACGAAACATTACTATTCCTTTTTTTTCTTCTTCTTCTCCACCTTACCATTGGGCTTTAGGTGATCTGGAACCATGGCATTGCCCTTATTTTTTTTGGGCCTCGTGGCTTCAGGTCCATACCCGTAAGCATGACGGAGGTTTTAAGCTCCATTTCAAGTCCTTCTCTGCTTGCTTTATCAGATTGTGCAATTATGCTAAAGTAGCTTCTTTATCAGACAATGAAACTATATAATAATGTTAGAGAAGTCTTTTGGTAAGGACGAATTGATCGTGACCTATCTCATGATCCATGATGAACCCGAGGTTGGCTAATTTTTCAATGTGGCTAATCATTTTAAGAACATGTCCACTAACAGATCCTTACTTATACCTTGTTTAGATAAGACACATGACACTTTGGAATCTCAGGTATGAACGGAAGTTGCATACAACTCCTTCAAGTGAAAGATGATGGTTTGAGCATCCATATCTTCGTGAGCTTTCTGAAGTTCGTCTGACAAAGAGCCAAGCATTATGCAAACTGCTTGCTCATCATCATCGACGTGTTTCTTCTTCCAAGCATCAAATGTATTTTGGTTAGCATCTTCTGCGGGTTCAGGGGAAATGTTTCTTTCAAGAACATATAAATATTTTTCATGTCGTAAGACAATTTTAAGATTTCTAAACCCGTCATTGTAGTTGTCCCCTTGAGCTTATGCTCATCAGGATGGAACGAAGTGATACTCTGTTTTCCATTTGAATGTTTGTTTAATATATTTTAACCCACATGTTAAGAGAAAAGTTAAAATTAGGAATATATTTCATTAATATTTCATAATAACATGGGCTTTTAATATTATGAAGTTCCTCCCACTCAATGGTTTTAAAATTAAGCAAATCGCATCAACCAACCCCAATGGATGGATTTCTTGTTGGCACGGATCCCATTTCATCATTCATAACCCCGACTAGGGCCGGTCGGTATAAAAATACGATAATTAGGTAGGTTCCCAACCAATTTATGATATAAATTTCACGATTCCTTGATCATTGGGTTGGGCAATCAAACAGTCATAGCGTATGCTAGTCCTCGTGGACACCCAATCTTTTCCACTAAGTTTATAAAAGACTATTCCTAGGGTCGCTGCGTCTTATCACTTAGAAAAGTCAAACCATTGTCAATAGTACGATTTAGGGACAAAAGTTGGGATAGTCATCTGGAAAGCCTAGTCCTACCAATAAAACGGTTTAGCATTTGGGTCTATACTTTTACAATGAGGCAAATGTTAGAACTTAAATTATTATAGAGGATTTTAGCATGTTTAAAGTGAATAACGGTCAAATGTATTTCTCCATTGAAAATTCCCCAGAGGGATGTGGGAGGCGAACTTGTTAGACATTATGTCCCATAGCGTCACTGTTTGTAAATGATATTGTATTATTGTACAAAATTAACTATGTGATTATGAAATTGCCTTTTGCCGTTTTGTAATATTATTTACTTTGACTAATAAATGGCGAAAGTCCATATGATTAATACTGGATTGAGATGATATGAGACAGTATCAATCTATAAAAGTTTAATCATTAAATATCCCTAGTCGGAGTATTATCGAGATTGGACATCGATAATGCGGAATAGACTAGTATTGCGCTTGTGCACGTTGTGAGGGCACAACAGCATAGTTCTCATATATTTAAGTATTGGATACTTATGCAAGTGCAATAGGAGGTTGTGTTTTACCGATGGTACGGAAAACAGCTTCGCTCTGGATAGACCCCGCGGAATCCCATTGGTAGTATGTCTGCGTGTCTATGGGAGGCCGCATCAGGGTAGGTGTATATGGTCTTAACCTGAGACTTACATCGCTAGTACTTGCGACAATCGGTAAACTTTGGTTTTGGTGGTTGGGGACCCTAACCGGTTCTGTGTACACCTCTTCTGGGTTTATCGAGAATCGTAGTGTACTGGATGTGATGTCAAGATGGAAGTATCGCTTCAGACATATGGAGGTGATGATCACGCAGGACACAGAACTAGTACTCTATAAAAGGTTGCAACCGTCGGGACAATATGACTAGGTCAGGATTGTCTGATTTAAAGAGACTAGCTGTTTGATGTCCGATATATGTTTCGTACGGGGCAGACACATCTCCAGCCCCAGGCCTAGCATGTGATCATCCGATACTGGATCGATGTACGCAATACTACGGTATACTACGCTGATATAGATCTTATATTCCTATAAGAATATTTCTGGAGAATTGGGTAGACATGGCGCTTTGCTAGAAGCCAACCTTGTCTTGTGAATCGGTGAGAACGTAGTACGAGGTACGTGCGTGTTCGGATTATCCGACGACCGTATTTACTGCCAACATATCCGGAGATCTCTTGGGTCGCTTCCTGAAGATTCACCTATGATATTTGATTCGAACTTAATTAATCTTGGATTAATTGCGGAGAAACTTTATCTCGGATAAAGTGCCTTGTTTAGAGAGAGAGAACGATTAATTTGGAATTAATCGATAAAATTATTATATTCGATATAATAATCGAAATTCGATTTCGACGCGAAATTAAAATTAGATTTTAATTCGGGCATACGAGTTAATTTAGAATTAATTCGTTAGCGACGTAAATAATAATTTCGCTAGGCGCGATTATTTATTTAAATTCGATTTAAATAACGTCGCGACGTAAGTCGGTATTTCGGAAATATCGAACCCGAACGCGTGAGTGCACGTGGGCCCACTTTCATTTGGAAACGTGTGGGGCCCACATGACACATGTCATTATATGCATTATTTTATTGATGATGCATTGCATGGTGATAGTGTATATTACACTCAAATGTTATGCATGGAATTTGAGTGTTTGACACTCTAAGCCTTTGCATGGCTTGTGTCATAGATTTATTATTATTTAATAAATATTATGGCATAAATATAAATTGATTTTTGGTATCAAAATCAATTAGAAAATCTCTCTTCTCTCTCTCTCTCTCTTGACCGAAAACTGCATGCAGTTTTGGTCTTCATCTTCTTCAAATTTTGTTGCCAAAAGCTTGAAGAAAAGGTTGATGTTTGGAACATGCAAGGCTAGCACCTTCAAGGGATCAAAAGAGGTGATAGGGAAACCATCATAGAGCAAGGAATACACAAAGCTTGGAGCTTCCTTCTTCTTGTCTTCCTTGGCCGAATCATCCCAACTTGGAGCTTCCATTTGGCTTGTTTTTCTTCTTCATCACAAAGCTTGGTAAGTATGATTCCGCCATACTTCATCTTTTATATATATTCTTTGTTGTATTTCATGTATGCTTAATCTTTCCTTGGGACATATTATAGAAACCAACAATGGTATCATGGAGCCATGGTTAAGCATGAAATACTTTAGGTTAAAATTTGACAAAATTGGTTGAAGCATGTTCTTGTGAAATTTGATGAATGAGTATGCTTGCATGTATGTAACATGATGTTATATGGAATCAATTTTATGAAAAATGCATTGGATGATTTTTCCCCAAAATTTTGACCTTGGCCGAATGGGTGTGATAAATTGATTGAAGCATATTCTTGTGAAATTTGATGAATAAGTATGCTTGCATGTATATAGAATGATATTACATGGAATCAATTTTATGAAAAGCATTGGATGATTTTTTCCCCAAAATCTTGACCTTGGCCGAATGGTATGAAGAATTGATATAAGCATGTTCTTGTGAAATTTGATTAATAAGTATGCTTGCATGTATATAACATGATGTTATATGGATGGAATCAATTTTATGAAAAATGCATTGGATGATTTTTTCCCCAAATTCATGCCTTGGCCGAATGTGTTGCTACTTGGAGTGGATTGAATTTTTTGTGTTTAAGATCATTGGATGACTTAGAACGTGTACGGAACGTAGATTAATAATTCAATCGGATTGAAAAACAAATCGACACAAAAAAAAATCACCTTGGCCGAATACATAGGACATGTAAAGGAGTTGATTTTTGTTAAATTAATGTTGGACATTTATTTTGAAAAATTGATGATTAATAAATTAAATGGGTATTTTTGAAATATTTGGTTTAATATATTAATCTTGGTATTACACTTTGATTAATTGGACTTTAATGTTTGGAATTTAAATTTAATTAATGGGCTTTAATAAATTTAATTGGGCCTTATGGGCTTAAAATGGTTTTATGGCACTTAAGGGTGATTCCTTATTTGGGCTTGGTAATTGGGTTTGACCCACATTGACCAAAGCCCAAGCCTTAATAAATCAATTCTAAGCCCATTTGACTTGAATTAAATTCAACATTGGATGTTAGTTGGGCTTTGAGACCCAATAGGATTAGATTTAGAATCTAAGTCTTTAAAGCATATTAAAAGTGTAAACATTTAATTTGGAATTAAATAATTGAATTAGTATTGAATACGAATTAAATTAGATTTAATAAGTAGTTCGATATAATTCGCGAATTCGTACCTTATGTACTTATTCTCAATCGAGTTGGACTCGCACAAAATCAAACCGTTGTTTGAACATTGGATGATCACTTAACAAAGACTAATTAATTGGATTAGATTGGTTGTAAAAGCATGTCTTGTTTGAATATATATGTATGTGATGAATGAATAGTGTATATCGGATGGATATTAGAAGGGAAAGGGTAATTTTAGAAATTATTGTAAATTTGGAATTTATAAATTGGACCTGCGTGTCCAGCCTTATCTCTTTATCTCTTTGTATTCTCTTCTCACCTAATTCCCCTCAATGTAAATGAGGTTTCTCTCTTGTATTATGTGATTGGGTAGTAGTAGAATAGTGCTAGCGGGGAGAGGAAAGGAGTGATTTGTTCTAGGAACAAGTTGTTTATATATCCATCCGCATATCACTATTACTTTACTTTACGCGCTTTATGATGTTTTAGAAGCATGCTTAAGGGTGTATGATGATGAGACCTAACAAAGATAAATTAATTGGTTGCCAATTACGCGAAAAATCCCTCAAACAATATTAAGCATTTTCCTTCCATTGAATGATTCTTTCTCAAGATCCGAAATTGGCATTGGTTTGTTGGCCAAAGTCAAGACCTTTGTCAATTGAGGATGTGTTTGAATCATGAGAGTTTTGTTCCACATCGGTGTCCTGTCCAAGTTGTGATTTGTTGGCCAAAGTCAAGATCACTTCTTGTCCATCGACATTGATTACGAAATTTTCCTTGTCAATGGGTCCCGCTTAACTGGAATCATTAGGTTTGTTGTGCCAAAGCCAAGGCTTAGTTGATTCAGAGGAAATGGTTAGGAAAATGTATTGGATACATTGACATATGTATTAGATATATATGTTTCGGACTTGGATGTCCACCTACCGGATCTAGGAATTGGATGGGATCCAATTGATCTTCGAGATCTACCTAGTTAAATATCATACAACTTGTTGGCCAAAGTCAAGGTTGTGTGTTATTTAACGGGATCCTAGCCCACTAGGAAATTAGATTTCCCGAGTTGTCTACAGAGGGTTAGAAACTTGAAGAAAATAGTGGGAGGCTATTATTGAATTTACAATTTCGTTCAGATACTTAGCCTTACGCGTCTTTCAAAATCATTTTCGTCAATATTTTAATAATTAGTTGGACTAATATATTGTTATTTTTTTTTAACAGTTTGACTGTACCCATAACATCGTTGACTTTATAGTTGGACTATAGTTGTCAAGATGATTGGCAAAGGTAATATCCGCGACATAATCATGGGTGATAATGTCTTCAAAGGGACAAACTTTGCCGACTGGGAAATGAACCTCAAGATAGTGCTTGGGGCTGAGAGGATACTGTATACTATTCAGAGACCTCTCCCGCCTAAACCCACTGAGCCACTGGAGCTAGAGTTATGGAAGACTCATAGTGATGATTGTGACCAAGCTCAGTCAGTTATGCTAGCTGCAATGACCCAGCATTTCAGACGCCAGAATAGGGACTTGGATCCCTATAACATGATGGCAAGATTGCGTGATCTTCACCGCACCAATAAGCGGATGAAGAGGTACGAGCTAGTAAGGAAACTCTTCCGCTCCCGGATGACAGATGGCGCATCAGTTGAAGCCCATGGGACTCAAATGATCGCCGATATTGATGAGTTGGCCAATATGGGAATAGTCTTGGAGGCTGAGCTGACTATAGATATCTTGCAGTCACTTCCTGATACTTGGAAACAAATCATAGTCAACTATAAGTTGATGGATACAGATGACACTCTTGGAGAGCTGTTATCTATCTTGAAGGAGTCCGAAAGGGAACTCCTAAAGGGGAGCAAGCGCGAGGCGCATTTTGCATCGACCTCTCATGCGCCAAAGGGTGGCCCCAAGGCAATTGGAGGTGCAAGGAAGAAGAAGTTCAAGAAAAAGGGCAAAGGCAAGTTGACAGTGGCTTCTAGGAAGCCAAAGGACAAATCTCACGACATCTGCCTCAACTGCGGCAAGAGGGGTCACTGGAAACGTGACTGCCGAATGGGCAAAGGGCAGAAGGAGGATATCAAGGATGGCAAGGCTATCGCTTCTGGTATGTTTGTTATTGAGATAAATATGAATACTTCTAGTTTTAAAAATTGGATTTTTGATTCTGGTTGTGGTGCTCATATTTGTACTGATGTGCAGGATCTGCAGGATAGCAGGGTGCTGGCATCCGGGGAGATGGATCTACGGGTTGGAAACGGAACACCAGTTGCTGTTTTGGCCGTAGGGACTTTTGTTTTAGAACTGCCCTCAGGGCATGAACTTAAACTTTTGAACTGTTATTTTGTACCTAGTTTAACTAGGAATATTATATCTGTATCCTTGTTAACCCAGCAGGGTTACACTTTTGTATTCAGGAACACTGGGTGTTATTTATATAAAAATGATGCAGAAATTTGCACAGCTGTTGCAAATAACGGTCTTTATATTTTGAATATAAATGAATCTCCTAAAATGACAAACAAAAGGCTCAAAAGAAGTAATCTAAAAGATGAAGCTTATATGTGGCATTGTCGTCTGGGACACATCAACAAGACTCGCATATCCACACTTTCGAAGAGTGGGTACTTGGACGAATTTGATCCCAATTCATATGACGTCTGCGAATCTTGTCTTTTAGGCAAAATGCCTAAATCACCTTTTAGCGGTAAAGGTGAACGTGCCACAGAACTGTTGGCTCTTGTTCATACTGACGTATGCGGGCCCATGTCTAGCCAGGCTAGAGGTGGATTTCACTACTTCGTAACCTTTACAGATGATGCATCTCGTTACGGTTATGTGTATCTTATGAGACACAAGTCGGAAACTTTTGAGAAATTCAAAGAGTTTCGACACGAAGTGGAAAAACAAACAGGGAAGAGTATTAAGACATTACGGTCAGACCGAGGTGGCGAATACTTAAGTTATGAGTTTCAAGATTACTTGAAAGAATATGGTATTCTTTCACAGTGGACTCCTCCTGGAACACCGCAATTAAACGGTGTGTCCGAACGGAGAAACCGCACCTTGTTGGACATGGTAAGGTCAATGATGAGTCGCACTGAGCTACCAATATCCTTCTGGGGATACGCATTAAACAGTGCTATACTTATTTTGAATAAGGTACCGTCGAAGTCTGTTGAACAGACTCCATATGAGATATGGACAGGAAGGAAACCAGGTTTCTCTTTCCTGAAGATTTGGGGATGCTGGGCATATGTTAAACGTTTGGAAGGTACCAAACTTGAACCCAAATCTGATAAATGCCTTTTCGTAGGATATCCTAGGGAAACCAAAGGATATTACTTCTATCACCCACAAGAGAACAAAGTATTTGTTGCTCTACATGCGGTTTTCCTTGAGAAGGAATTCCTAAATGCAGTGGTAAGTGGGAGGAAAGTAGAACTCGATGAAGATCGTAGTGATACTGTTCCTGGCAATGAATCAACGACGGAACATGAACAGACCATCCGGGATGAGTCTGTACCACAAACTTCACATACACAAGGACCGCGTAGGTCGGAGAGAGTGAGAACAGTACCTGAGAGGTATGGGTTCCTGATCTCACCTCATGTAGATATTAATCTTATTGAGGATAATGAGCCGGCTACGTATGAGGAAGCGATACAAAATATCGATTCCGCTTTATGGCAAGAAGCCATGAAGTCCGAGATGGATTCCATGTACGCCAACCAAGTTTGGACACTGGTTGATGCACCAGAAGGTGTGAAGCCTATTGGATGCAATGGATCTTCAAGAAGAAGACCGACATGGATGGCAACGTACAAACGTACAAAGCTAGGCTTGTAGCGAAGGGGTATCGTCAACAATATGGTATTGATTATGACGAAACCTTCTCACCCGTTGCCATGATTAAATCCATTCGGATAATGCTTGCAATAGCTGCATATTTCGATTACGAGATATGGCAGATGGACGTTAAAACCGCTTTCCTTAACGGAAACCTTTTGGAGGATGTTTATATGCAACAGCCTGACGGTTTTATCGTACCTAGACTTGCAAACAAGGTTTGTAAGTTAAATCGATCCATTTATGGATTGAAGCAAGCATCACGGTCATGGAATCAGCGTTTTGATGAGATCATAAAGGAATATGATTTCGTGCAAAACGCAGATGACCCTTGTGTATACAAGAAGGTTAGTGGGAGAGCACTTACTTTTATTGTCCTTTATGTCGACGACGTATTGCTTATAGGCAATGACATTCCCATGCTGACGTCGGTGAAAGCTTGGCTTTCATTAAAATTCTCCATGAAAGATCTGGGAGAAGCAGCCTTTATTCTTGGAATAAAAATCTACCGGATAGATCTAGAAAGCTGCTTGGACTCTCCCAGAGTACATACATTGATAAAGTGTTGAAGCGATTCAACATGGAACAATCCAAGAGGGGATTGGTTCCAATGGTACGAGGTACCTCTCTGTCTAAAGACATGTGTCCTAAGACTCAGGAAGAGAGGGACAACATGAGTCGGATACCGTTCGCCTCGGCAGTCGGATCGATCATGTATGCTATGATATGTACACGACCTGATGTCTCATATGCTTTGAGCATGTGCAGTCGCTATCAGGCCGATCCAGGTGAAGGTCACTGGATAGCAGTTAAGAACATCCTTAAGTATCTTAAACGAACTAAGGATGCTTTCTTAATTTATGGAGGTGGAGAACTTGCGGTATCTGGGTATACCGATGCAAGTTTCCAAACCGACAAAGATGACTACAAGTCGCAATCTCGGGTACATTTTTTGTTTGAATAACGGAGCAGTGAGCTGGAAATCTTCCAAGCAAGATACTGTTGCCGATTCAACAACAGAAGCGGAGTACATCGCTGCATCTGAAGCAGCAAAGGAGGCAGTTTGGATCCGAAAGTTCCTAATCGGATTAGGGGTAGTTCCGTTAGCAGCTGAGCCCGTTCCATTGTATTGTGACAATAACGGGGCTATAGCACAGGCTAAGGAACCAAGGTCTCATCAAGGTCCAAGCATGTTCTTCGACGACGTTACCATCTGATTCGGGAGATTATACATCGTGGCGATGTAAAGGTCGAGAAGGTCACATCAGATGACAACATTGCAGATCCGCTGACGAAGGCTGTTCTTCAGCAAGTTTTTGAACGACACATACATAGTTCGGGTATTAGATGCTTGAGTGACTGGCTATAGGCCAAGTGGGAGATTGTTAGACATTATGTCCCATAGCGTCACTGTTTGTAAATGATATTGTATTATTGTACAAAATTAACTATGTGATTATGAAATTGCCTTTTGCCGTTTTGTAATATTATTTACTTTGACTATAAATGGCGAAAGTCCATATGATTATACTGGATTGAGATGATATGAGACAGTATCAATCTATAAAAGTTTAATCATTAAATATCCCTAGTCGGAGTATTATCGAGATTGGACATCGATAATGCGGAATAGACTAGTATTGCGCTTGTGCACGTTGTGAGGGCACAACAGCATAGTTCTCATATATTTAAGTATTGGATACTTATGCAAGTGCAATAGGAGGTTGTGTTTTACCGATGGTACGGAAAACAGCTTCGCTCTGGATAGACCCCGCGGAATCCCATTGGTAGTATGTCTGCGTGTCTATGGGAGGCCGCATCAGGGTAGGTGTATATGGTCTTAACCTGAGACTTACATCGCTAGTACTTGCGACAATCGGTAAACTTTGGTTTTGGTGGTTGGGGACCCTAACCGGTTCTGTGTACACCTCTTCTGGGTTTATCGAGAATCGTAGTGTACTGGATGTGATGTCAAGATGGAAGTATCGCTTCAGACATATGGAGGTGATGATCACGCAGGACACAGAACTAGTACTCTATAAAAGGTTGCAACCGTCGGGACAATATGACTAGGTCAGGATTGTCTGATTTAAAGAGACTAGCTGTTGATGTCCGATATATGTTTCGTACGGGGCAGACACATCTCCAGCCCCAGGCCTAGCATGTGATCATCCGATACTGGATCGATGTACGCAATACTACGGTATACTACGCTTGATATAGATCTTATATTCCTATAAGAATATTTCTGGAGAATTGGGTAGGCATGGCGCTTTGCTAGAAGCCAACCTTGTCTTGTGAATCGGTAAGAACGTAGTACGAGGTACGTGCGTGTTCGGATTATCCGACGACCGTATTTACTGCCAACATATCCGGAGATCTCTTGGGTCGCTTCCTGAAGATTCACCTATGATATTTGATTCGAACTTAATTAATCTTGGATTAATTGCGGAGAAACTTTATCTCGGATAAAGTACCTTGTTTAGAGAGAGAGAACGATTAATTTGGAATTAATCGATAAAATTATTATATTCGATATAATATATCGAAATTCGATTTCGACGCGAAATTAAAATTAGATTTTAATTCGGGCATACGAGTTAATTTAGAATTAATTCGTTAGCGACGTAAATAATAATTTCGCTAGGCGCGATTATTTATTTAAATTCGATTTAAATAACGTCGCGACGTAAGTCGGTATTTCGGAAATATCGAACCCGAACGCGTGAGTGCACGTGGGCCCACTTTCATTTGGAAACGTGTGGGGCCCACATGACACATGTCATTATATGCATTATTTTATTGATGATGCATTGCATGGTGATAGTGTATATTACACTCAAATGTTATGCATGGAATTTGAGTGTTTGACACTCTAAGCCTTTGCATGGCTTGTGTCATAGATTTATTATTATTTAATAAATATTATGGCATAAATATAAATTGATTTTTGGTATCAAAATCAATTAAGAAAATCCTCTCTCTCTCTCCTTTCTTGACCGAAAACTGCATGCAGTTTTGGTCTTCATCTTCTTCAAATTTGGTTGCCAAAAGCTTGAAGAAAAGGTTGATGTTTGGAACATGCAAGCAGCTAGCACTTCAAGGGATCAAAAGAGGTGATAGGGAAACCATCATAGAGCAAGGAATACACAAAGCTTGGAGCTTCCTCTTCTTGTCTTCCTTGGCCGAATCATCCAACATTGGAGCTTCCATTTGGCTTGTTTTTTTTCTTCATCACAAAGCTTGGTAAGTATGATTCCGCCATACTTCATCTTTTATATATATTCTTTGTTGTATTTCATGTATGCTTAATCTTTCCTTGGGACATATTATAGAAACCAAACGAACTCGCTTAATACCCTTACCTCTTAGGCTCTATTGTTGGAAACAAAATGACCCATAGCGCACTATTGCACAGATCATTGTGTTGTTTGTAGCAAATTAACTATGTGACAAGGAAATGCACTCTCATCATTTGTGATGAGATCACCATAGAATATAAATAAGAGAGGTCCATATGATTAGTTCCTGGATTTGAGATGATATGAAGACAGCAGCAGTATAAGTCCCGAAAGGATTAATCATTAAATACCAATAGCCGAAGTATTATCGAGACAGACATCGATAATGCGGAATAGGCTAGTATTGCACTTGTGCGCGTTGTGAGGGCACGACCGAATAGTTCTCATATATTTAAGTATTGGAACTTATGCAAGTGCGATAGGAGGTTGTGTTTCAATACCGATGGTACGGGAACAAGCTTCGCTCTGGATAGACCCCTCGGAATCCCATTGGTATTATGACTATGTGTCTAATGGGAGGCCGAAATCAAGGTAGGTGTGTATAGTCTTAACCTGAGACTTGCATCGCTAATACTTACGATAATCGATAGACTTTGGTCTTGGTGGTACGGGGCTTTAACCGGTTCTACGTACACCACTTCTAGGTTTATCAGAGAGTCGTAGTGTATTGGGTGTGATGTCAAGACGGAAGTATCACTTCAGTTATAGTGGAGATGATGTCACGCAGGATACGGTATTAGTGCTCTTAAGTATTGCGCAACCATCGGGATATTATGACTAGGTCATGCATATCCGATAATAGAGACTAGTTACCAGACATCCGACATGTGCTTCGGACGGGGCAGACACTTATCCAGCCCCAGCCCTAGCACGTGACTATCCGATACTAGGCCGATATACACAATACTACGGTATACTACGCTTGATACAGATCTATATATTCCTGTAAGAATATTTCTGGAGAATTGGGTAGGCATTGCGCTTTGCTAGAAGCCAACCTTGTCTTGTAAATCGGTATAAACGTAGTACGAGGTACTTACGTGTTCGGATAGTTCGACGACCGTATTTACTGCCAACATATCCCGGAGATCTCATGGGTCGCTTCCTGAAGATTCACCGATGACTATGACTCGCACTATGATTAATCTGGGATTAATTAGTAAATAGAGAAGATTAATTTCTAGAGAGAGAAAATTAATCTGGGATTAATTGCGGAGATATTTTAATAAAATATTAATTAAGAGAGAGAACGATTAATTTGGAATTAATCAATAAAATAATATTTTGATATATTGTTAGAAATGGATTTCGACGCGGAATTAAAATTAGATTTTAATTCGGGCGAACGAATTAATTTAGAATTAATTCGTTAGTGATGTGAATAGTGATTTTGCTAGGCGTAATCATTTAATTACGACGCGACGGAAAATTCGTTAATTTAGATTAGCGAACCCGAGCCCGAGAGTGATTGCGAGCGCATTCGTATTTCGAATTCGAGCGCGACACGCAAGTCACATCAAGCGTCAAATCGCTAGTCGCATCAATTGTCAAATCACTTGTCACTTTGAGTGATGTGATGTGACATGACATGTTGTCACTTTTAAAGTGACTTGATGTGAATAGTAAAAGGTGAAAGGACTTTTGCTTTTTCCTTTTTCCACTTGACTTTTGTATTAAAGTAATACATATGTTTATTTATTTTTTTTTTTCCTTGGTAAATGAAATAAATATAAAACAAAATGAAAAGGTTTTTCTCTCTCTAACATGCAAGACACGGTCTTCTTCTTTTCCCTCCTTTTTCTCTATCGGATTGGAGCGTTTTTTCATCTTCTTCTCTCTCGTTTTTCTGGTTCTGCCGAGAGTAATGAGAGCAAGAATTGATTTATTTTGTTTCAAAACCAAGTGCTAGCACACACATAGAGTTATCCTAAGGTGATAGGGAAACGAATTTATGAGCATGGAAAGCTTGAAGCTTGGAGCTTCAATGGAGGTCTTCAATGGCCGAATCTTCAAGGAACAAGATGGACCAAACCGAGCAGCCCCCTGTCAAATATAGCTACTGCCGAGCTTCATGAAGGAGGCCAAAACATTTTGTTCTTCTTTGCATCAAAACCGAATTCAATGTGAGTATATTCCGCACCTCCTATGTTGTGTATTCATGCGTTTTCTTGCTTGATTTGTTGATCTTGGGACCTATATTAGAACTCAACACTTATTACCTTGGTGACAGGAATAAACAATAGATCCTCCAAATTAGTCCAACACTTTAAATATGCTTTAAGGTAAGTTTGAGTAAATGATTATCTAGATGTCTTCACAACTTTTCTTTTGGCTATAAAAAGGTAGTGAGTGAAGGAAGACACCAAATCATTATCTAACTCTAGTAATACCTTTGGTTAAATTAACTTTGTTTGGAAATTTTATTAACGCCTTGGTCCTACCCCAGTTGTATCTTTTATAATGTCTTTTATTATAAACAAATGATTTATATTTATTAGCCTTAAAGTAATAAATATCTAAGTTCATCACGAAATAATTACTTAGCTAAGGGATAAGGAATACACTATCTATTTCCTTAGAAAGTCTCTAGATGCTTGCACCCTAAAATAATCATGCCAATTCTAATCATACATAGAATCATAAAGAATATGAGTTTTAATATGTTGGAATTATTTTAGGCATGAAATAACTTTGATTAATATTTAATTATGATATTGCATTTTATTTTATTCAAATAAATTTTTTATTCACGTTTTTTTACAGATACGTGAACTTTAAATGCAATTTCATAATTCAAATCTTAACCTAATCATGCAAAACATATGCCTAAAATTAAGTTCAGGGTGTTAGCTTTCCAACGAGCTTTTACACACCCAATATCGAGCTCAAATGAGAGGAGAACTAATCAAAACAAAAACGGCGCTCTGATACCACGTTTGGGAAGCGGTCGCGAGTGCGCAGCAGGAAATTAAATAAATCCAATTATGTTGCCGCTATCCCTTTCCCAAGACCCATTTGTTTTGATTATTCTACAAGCCTATGCATGTTACTATATATTCTACGCATAAAAACGCATAAAACATGCAACGAACATAAACCTAAACATGCTAACTATCATAAGAACTCTAATTAAAATAAAGAAAGAAAAAGACTTACTTGAACCGAAGACTCCTCTAGTCCTCCCTCCAATCTACAAGCTTTTCTTAAACTCAGCAAGCTCTTCCACGTTCCAAAGAGCCACCCAAGTGTGTGGCCTTCAAAGGTGCACAGACCAATGCCAAAACTCAACAGCAAGACTACGCCTTGAGTGCACGGGTATTTTGCCCTTGGTGCTAGCCTAGGCAATACCCTCAAAATTTTTAACTCGAGGTTCCTCTAGTCAATTAGACTTATAGATCCTCAAAATCAGTGGCTTACTCTTAAACTTTAGAGTTTCTCACTTATATAAACCCAAGATATGAAAGGTTTGGTGCAAAAATTTGTAAAGAATTCATTGGGTTTATATAGGTGCTCCAAAGACAACAAAATTAATTAAGAATCCGATGTGGGATAAAAGCTAATTTAATCTTAGCCATTGGATCTTAATTTAGTGGTTTAATGAGATTATAAAACCCTAATAAGAGTTTGTATAAAACAAATAACAAATAAAAAAAATTACTATTCATGTTACTATTCACATTACTACTCATGTTACTATTCATGTTTTTATTTATTTATTCATTCTAATTCCCAAAATGTCTCTATCGTCATTCACCAATCCCTAAGCCACTATGGAACCTCATAAATGATTTGTTCAATAATTAAACACATTGAACCATTTATGAACAATTCCTACAGCAGTCATATATGTTCTTAAATTTGTACCGTGCACTGTTAACCATTGATTTGGACTTTGTTATGTGTGACCTTTTGGGTTCCCCTCAAGTTGGACATGAAATGAATCAAGATAATTTAATCGAACATAAATTATCCTCCGATCAGATGGTCGTTCGATTTCAATGACCAAGGTTGACATCTAGCTACATGCCAAGGCCCCCATAAAGATATATATACCCATATTGTATGCGATTTACATATGATACGTTCTCTGGCCTCACTGTATCCCCACCGTTTGACCTACCCATATAGTCAATGGTATGATGTTCATAGTATCATGAATCGTGCTAACCCAAGAATCTCACATGTTAGGGATATGTCCTATACCCAACTTGTGGATGGGCAATATCTACATGTATTTGTAATATTTTCATTAATTAATAAATTGGCAATCTTTATTATACGTGTCTTACATAACTTATATGAATCATCAAACACTGTAATAAAGCCCTTGGAGTAATAAGATGATGGCTTCCACGCCTTATAAGAATCATTACTCTTAAACGTTCCTAGTCATAGTTTTGTGAATAATCTGGGTGTTCACAAAGCAAAGAGACTAGCATGATGATATGATCCCCCTTAAGTGGGGTAGCCGATCTCATATTCTACTAGAGGAGATCCGTCCGCTTGGTGTATCACATGGATGCATGAGTTTCTCGTGTCCATCGAACTGACCGTCGAAAGTTTTCACATGGAGTATTTATTCATGTGTCTGTGAGAACTTTCATGTATCGATTGTATGACTAGTCCTTAGACTTGAGGTCTTTACAATCTTATGTATGGATCAAATAACTTTGACATTCTCCTTCCCCGGTTCAAAAGATCAGGTCATAATGATATGATTGGGTCATTTGTTGAAACACATGAAGTTTGTAAAGATACAACAAAAATAAGCCACTCTCTCGGATAATATTTTCTTATAAGAGTGGTATTACAGTTCGCGGGTTGATATGTGTGATCAGTGCTTGAGACTGTGGCCGCATCAGAAGATTCATTTGAGATTCTTGGGTTAGCACGATTCATGACAATATATGGGTAGACATTTTCCAAACCCTAGGTCAAACGGTGGGGATAACAGTGAGGCGAGGGACCGTATCATATGTAAATCGCATACAGAATGGGTATATTTATTTCCTTATCATTTGAGGGCCTTGGCATGTTGCTAGATGTCAACCTTGGTCATTGAAATTGAACGACCATCTGATCGGAGGATAATTT
>SKCR01007371.1:0-33891 GCA_019454045.1 Zanthoxylum bungeanum | reverse complement strand
CCACAAAATCGATTCGGTTAAGGTTGGACGGATTTGAACTGTAACAGTTACGGTTCTGGTTCGAACAATAACAGTTATGGTTCAAACCATTTACGATTTAAGGTTTGAATCGTAACGGCTAACGGTTGAACCGTTAGCCGTTACGATTTACAGTCCAAACCTTAAACCGTATCGACTAACGGTTCAACTGTTTACAACTGTTAGCCGTTACGGTTTAAGATTTGAACCTTAACGACTATTTTTTATTATAAAAAATCTTAAAATGTCTAATTTGGCCATCTCAACAACTATATTTTGGGGGCATTTTATGCATCATAAAAAATCAAAAATCACTATAAATAACCCTTTAACTTATTTTTTCAAAACCACAAAATCATTTACTCTTCTCACTCTCTCAATTTCTCAAATCTCATATATTCAATTAATTTATTCTTTTATTATCTCAATCTCTTCATTATAATGACAAGCTCATCACACAAACACAGGCATTCCTGAGGCTGATGATACAACTCAACATACCACCGACGAAACGACTTCACATATTTAAATGAGAAATCAAGGTTCTGAAATATTGGTAAAATATTTCATTCTGGTCGTGAATGATGTCACTGGTGAGAAGAATGATGTCTACAATTATTGTGGAAAATTTACAAACACACCGATGGATATGGAACTATGACAGGTCATATGAGGAGTACTCATAAAGCTCAGTTTGAGATTGATACAACATAAACACAAATGATAATATTTTCCGCTTCCGATCCAGGATCTTCTTTTACAAAATTATTTAAATATAATGAATCTCAATGAAAATATAATCTAACTAAATTTATTGTCATTGAATATTTTGCTTTTACTTTTGGTAAAAAAACGTCTTTTGATGATTTAATACATGAAAATTTGAATTTTGCTGCATGTAAACTTACTAGGATGACATGTAAAAGAAAAATGATGGAATTGTATGCAAAATGTCAAAATAATTTAAGGGAATTATTTTTAAACTTAAAGGTCGTGTTTCAATTTGTAGTGAAATATGGAGTGACTATTGACAGTCACATTCATACATGGGTGTGACATTTCATTGGATTGATGATTCGTGATTTATTTAAAAAAATATTGCATTTCGGCTTTTTGATGATGCGCGCACTGCACATAATATTTATGTAATGATTAGTAATATTTTACAGTAATATGGTTTAATGCAAAAAATTTTAATGATTGGATTTGATAATGCATCTTTAAACTCTCATATTGCACCTATTAAAAAGTAATTAATTTAATTTATTCATATTCTAAAATTAGAAGAGAATGGTGTAATTTTTGTAAGCAAAATGATTTTAGGCCAAAAAAATTCGACAGTGATGTTCCAACTCGTTGAAATTCTACTTTTTTTTACTAAATTAAAGTTTTGAATATAAATATTTATTATGTTCATTTGTTGCTCATTATCAATATAATGTAGTTTTATATCTTAGTCATTGAGAAGTTTGTTTAAAATTTTAGAGATTTTAAAATTTTTTAATGATGCTACGAATATTTTAAATGGATTTTATTTTCCAACTTCAAATATTTTTCTCCTTACAAGCCTTGATATTGTTGGAATAATAGCCGAACCTAATAATAATATCAACGAATTTGATGATGTTTTTGATGATCCTAATAATATTTTCGATGATCCTAACAATGAATTGGATGATCCTAACAATGTCATCGGCGATCCTTCAAATACAATTAAAAAATATATTGCATCAATGGGGATAAAATGACTTAATTATTACAGAGACTACTTTATCTTGTTACTTTTATTTTAGATCCAAGGTTTAAAACTGAAGATTTGGAAAATATTTTATAAAATTATTATGTTTTATTAGGTGAAAGAACGATGATTGTGGCTTCAATTATAGATAATATTTGGTTCACTTTACTTGATTTATATAATGATTATGTTAGTAGATATAATATTCAAATAACTGATACGAATACACCAATTGAACAATCTAAGCTTCATGCTGGTAGAAGTTCGTTAATGCAGCGAAGTAAAAAAATCAAAATCCACCAATACCATCACTATTAATTCAGAAATTAACGCATATCTAACGATAAATTTCGAGTTTCCCCAAAGTGCTTTGGTAGGTGAACAATTTCTTATCCTTGATTGGTGACAAAAACATCACAGATTATTTCCAATCATGGTCGTGATTGCAAGGGAGGTATTAACGACACTGGTCTCAACTGTATATGTATAACAAGCATTTAGTATGGGCAGTGATATTCTTGATGACGAAAGATCAAGGTTGAAACCAGAGATGTTAGAAGCTCAAACATGTCTTGACGATTGGTGTAGGGCAGAACGTTGTGAACAAGAAAATCAGCCGGAAACTTTTGAAGATTTGTGTGATAACACAGACACAACTAGAACAGAAGGCTCATGAACCGGACCGCCTTCCCCGAATGACAATGGATAAAATATTAATGGGGTAAATTAATAGAAATAAAATATAACAGAACTACGTGGGTTTTGATTCCTCTACGCTCCAAGAGGATACTTAGGCAGCTTATGTGAGTGCAAACTTTTTTTTTTTCAAAACAATAAATAAATTATCAATGTTTACTTTTAGTTTTACTTTTTAGTAAATCTTAACTTTTTTTATATTTCTTATAACAATTTAAATTAATTTATTTACACTTTAGTAAATCTTTAAATTTTTTTTATTTTTTTTATAATAATTTAATTTATTAAAAAAAGATTTCAAACATTAAACCGAACCGTAGGGTTCAGCCGGTTTAAGGTTCTATTGCGGTTCGATTTTATACGAATCACATCCGATCAAATCTTAAATCGAACCGAACCGTCCGATTTGGCCGGTTAAGGTTCGGTTGCAGTTCAGTTTTGGCCGAAACCGCAACCGAATCGTAGACCGAACCATTGGTCTACGGTTCGATTGCGGTTCGGCCAAAGGCGAACCGTGTGCATGCTTAAAAGTTATTATTGTTATTATTATTATTGTTGTTGTTGTTATTAATATTATTATATATTTAAAAGTTAAACATTTGTACGCCACTCATCTCGTGATTAAAGTTATAAAATTAAATTAATAAATCTATTAAATAAATCATATTATAAAAAATACATATTATAAATTTATAATAATTCTATTATATGTGTGTATATATATATATATATATATATATATATATATATATATATATATATATATATATATATATATATATATATATATATATATATATATATATATATATATATATATATATAACGTGACGATTTCATATTAAATTTATAAAATTTAAGTAATAAATCTATTAAATAAAAATCACATTACAATAGCCGAACTGCAACCAAACCATAGACCAACGATTTGGTCTACGGTTCGGTTGCGGTTTGGTCAAACCGAACCGTCAGCCGCACGTTTCGGTTACGATTTTGAACCGTAACCGAACCATGTGCATGCCTAAAAGTTATTATTACTATTATTATTATTATTATTATTGTTGTTGTTATTATTATTATTGTTATTATTATATTATTATTATTATTATTATTATTATATATTTAAAATTAAAATATTTGTAAGCATCCTCGTCTCGTGCCACATGACAGCTTCATATTAAAATTATAAAATTAAATTAATAAATCTATTAAATAAAAATACATATTATAATACAAATATATATTGTAATTTTATAATAATTATATATATATATATATAATTTTTAAGTTTCTGCCACGTGACGGTTTCATATTAAATTAATAAATTTATAAAATAAAAATCATATTACAATAAAAATATATATTATAATTTTATAAGAATTCTATTGTAACAAGAAAAACATATTATAATATCCTATTAAAATAAAAACACTATTAAATTATCTACAATTAACTTAATCTCTACAATTAATTTTTTATTATTAAATTTTAAAATTAAAATATCTATATGGTAATTTTTTATTTTTAAATTATAAAATTAAAATAATAAATTATTAATATAAAAAATCTATTATAATATAAAATAGTAATCTACTCTTAAAGTGAGTAACCTATTAATTATAATAAAAATACATATTATAATTTTATAAGAATTATATTATAATATGAAAACATAGTATAATATCCTATTAGAATTAAAAAAACACTATTAAATTATCTACAATTAATCTAATATCTTTAATTAATTTTTTATTATAAAATTAAAATATCTATATAATTTTTTTTATTATTAAATTATAAAATTAAAATAATAAATTATTAACATAAGAAAACATATTACAATATAAAAACATAATCATTAAAGTAAGAAACTTATTAATTTAATTAATTAAATAATATTTAAATTTAGTATTATAATAAGAAAATATATTATAATCTCTCATCAAAATAAAAATATATGTGACACTTAATCTCTACAATTAACCACTATAATTAATTTCTTATTATTAAATTATAAAACTAAAATATCTTTACAATTAATTTTTTATTATTAAATTATAAAACTAAAATATCTTTACAATTATTTTTTTATTATTAAATTATAAAATTAAAATATATTTACAATTATTTTTTAATTAAATAAAAAACCTATTGCAATAAAAATATATACTATAATTTTATAAGAATTGTATTATAATAAGAAAACATATTATACTGTCATATTTCAATTAAAAAAATACCATTAAATTATAAAATTAAATTAATAAATCTATTAAATAAGAACCGATAAACATATTATACTATCCGATTAATTTTGGAATAATATCACAGATAATCTGATATATATATATATATATATATAAATTAAGTAATTTTAAGTTTTTTCTTCACATCACATGACACTTAATCTGTACAATTAATTTTTTATTACATATTATAATAAGAAAATATATTATAATCTTCTATTAAAATAAAAAATATGTGGCACCTAATCTCTACAATTAATATTTTAATTATTAAATTATAAAAATAAAATAATAAATTATTAAAATAAAATACCTATAACAATATAAAAATATAATATTCCATTAAAATAAAAAGCCAAAATAATAACTGCTCACAAAATCTAGCTAATTTTTTGGATTTCGGGTCTATTATTTTTGTTAATTTATTTTGAATTATTTCTATAAGTTTTTTTATTGCATGAATTTTTTATTATTTACAGTGCTTTATGATGCAAACTCTAACTATTGACTCTTTACACACAGTGAATTATAAATATTTTTTTAAAACTAATAGTGAAACGAATGAGACATAAAATACGTACAAGTAAATTAATAGTTTTATTTAAACTATAAAACCAATAAAATACATAACATTTATAAGATCAATATTTAAAATATAGGCTTAACTCGCATAAAATGCTGGAGTATTAATTATTTTAATGAATGTTTTGTCGCAATCCATATCAAACAATATACTATCACAATTACTTGTGAACACGTCACTTCAAAATTTTAAGAGTTAAAAAACTCAGATACCAAGAGAATTTAAATTTTTTTAAAATAAAAATTACCATTTATTTCAAAAAAAAGAAGTTAAAATTTAGGTTTATTTTCTCAGATATAAATTTCTTAATTAAAGCTAACAAAAAATTTCTCGTGTCCATTACATACTAGTTTTAGAAATTAATTGAAATATGTGATTAATGATCGATAAAATATAAACAATTAAAAAAAATACATACAAGGAAATTTATTAAATAAAAAATAACAAAAAAGAAATATAAACTAGTGAAGCAAGCAGCCAAGGTAATGAAACCCATTCGCATGTGATGTGAGTATCTAATTTTCTACTTGGAAAAAACACACATAAATACTTTCAGATTTGGGGAAATCCATAATCTTGATGATATCCTCTTAGTGATCTTCCGAAGCCTTGGGCCGAGTCCAAATGGAGGGTCTCAGCCCAATTCTGATCACTGGATTGGCCCAATGAGTCACCATCAACGGTTGTGATATCATGGATGCTACATCTCTTTTTTTCTTTCTTCCCGGCGGAGTTCACACGAAGAAAGTATTTCTGCGCATGGCTGGCCACTTGTGTTGGAGTTCTTGAAACGACGGCGTTTCTTGATATACTCCTCCAATCTCCTTTCCCGTACTTTTCTAGTCCCATTAGAAAAAGCCTGTAAACAAAAAATCAAATTCATAATTTTTTTAATTAATTAAAACGTTTTTTTTTTATTATTATTATAAATTAATTTTAACTTGCAACAATTTTAAAAATAAAAATCCAAAATCTGTGGAGAACAATAATAAAAATAAATAAATGAAACTGACAGGTGCTCTTCTGCAGACCAAGGAGTGCCCTTCCTCCGCTCAGTCTCCCTCTCTCTACACTTATTCCCCAAACTCGCTCCAGACTCAGCACCCAACTCGTCCTCGTAACTCGGCAACTCAACAAGCCCAGACTCAATTTCCCTCAAATCACGAACCAATTCCTCGTACCGTTTCTTCACATCCACCGAACTCTTTCCCGGAACTTGCCTCGCGATTTTTTCCCACCTCTCCGGCGATTCCTCGGGGAACAAAACAAGCGCGCTCTCAAACAGCTTGTCTTCCTCGCGTGACCACGACGCCGAGGAAATCGCCGAGGAGTCAACAACGTCATTAAACTTGCTGTTATGACTCATTTTTGTTTTTGGATCGTTTAAGGTTTTGAGTTTATATAACTTAATAAAAATCTGAATTTAACTAATTAATTAATTTACTTTTGAATAAAGAGGTGGCTGTTAGGGGTGAGCAACGTTCCGGGTCTACCCGGAACCGGTTGGAACCGGACCGAAAATCCGGGTTTGGAACCGGAACCGGTTGTAACCGGTCCGGTTCCGGTTCCAATATAAGGAACCGGTTGCAACCGGTCCGGTTCCGGTTCCGATTATTCTGGAACCGAACCGGACCATAGAACCGGAACCGGAACCGCATTTAAGAACCGGATTGGATACCCGATTTTGACCCCGATTTAAAAAAAAAAGAGGATAAATTTTTGTTCATGTTTTTGCAGATTTTTATTCTTCACAACACTTCAATATTAATATTTATCATAAAATACATAAAAATAATAATTAAAGAACTGACCTGAATGGGCAAAGCATCCATATCAGTTTCTTAAAGCAACAAAAGGAGGAGAGCCAAATCCAACATTGGCAACAACACATGTCTTAGCTTGGTTTTTATTACAAGTGTTTTGCAATGGCTTTACATGTGTTTATGTATGTGCAATTGAAGAACCGAGATACCAGTTCTCTTTCTGTACTTCCATAAACTCATAAGTCAAGTTGTATATGATTCTTTTGGGATTTGTACAAAAACTAAACTTGGACTCATTTTTGTTTCTTTGTGTTATATGATCCTTTACAGGTTAGTTTCCTTGTCAGAATGTGAACTTTAAAAGAAAGGTGTTATTGATTTTTGTTTCTTTGTCTGTCATGTAGTTGTGTGTGCATGAGACAATGAACTATTACTCTCTTCTTGCGGTAATGCAGCACTTGATTTTTTAGCAGAGGGCTCGCCAGAAAGGTTGGAGAGAGGGTTACTAATAGGGTAATTCGGAACCGGACCGGAACCGAATTGGAACCGAATAATAGGGTACCCTATTTAATTGGGTAGGTTCCGGTTCCACTTAGTTAGGAACCGATTTTTTCCCGGTAGGTTCCGGTTCCATGAGGAACCGGAACCGAAACCGTTTTTGCTCACCCCTAGTGGCTGTGGCTTTTGGTTTTGGATTACGTTAATGACGGGGATTAGCTTTACATGTTGATCACGTTCCGCCCATTTATAGACAAGTTTTTTACCTTTTGTTGTTACTACCGTTGGGTAAATTTGGGCTATCCGCCAAATTTTAAAGAGTTTGAAATTTATTTAAAAGTTTTAAAAGTTTTAAAATTTGTTAATTTTAGATCCTTTCCAACTTAAAAGTTTGTTAATTTTTAGATATTCATGAAAGATTTCAAAAAGACAGTGTTTGGTAAGCAAGAAAGTGAAGGAAAATAAATTTAAGAGAGCTTGAGGAAAACGGTTACAATTTGGATTCTTCTCCCATTACATTTTACATCCGTGTTTGTCTAATTTATACTAACAAGCTAACTAACCAGCCAACTGTCAAATTACTTCCACCAATCACAATTAAGATTACATAACAAATTATAATAGACTTTTATGAGAAGTGTTCAGCTGCATGCTGGATCTTCACTGCTTGCTGTGTTCTTGCTGCATCATTGACTCACAGCAGCAGTGCATACTGTTCTCTTGATCATATACTCTAACATCCCCCCTAAGGCTCAAGGTGGCTGAACATTGAGCTTGCTGCGAAAATAGTGAAAGAGAGCATAAGGAAGAGCTTTAGTCAGAATATCTGCCGTTTGATCATCACTAGGAATGAAAGAGACAATTATACTCTTGGCAACAACTTTATCTCGTATGAAGTGAATATCCAATTCAATGTACTTGGTTTTGGCATGATAAACTGGATTGCTAGCAAGAGCAATGGCACCGTGATTGTCACACCACATGGTGGGAACAAAAGTAGTTTTAAGGTGGAGCTCAGTAAGAAGAGATGTAATCCAAGTAACTTCAGAAGTGGCTTGAGCTAATGCTCTATACTCAGATTATGTGCTGGAGCGAGAGATGACAACCTGCTTTTTGAATGACCAGGAAACTAGGTTAGGACCTAGAAACACAGCATGACCAGCGACATATCTTCTGTCATCTCTGTCACAGGCCCAATCTGCATCACTATAACAATTCAAAGTTATGGCGCCAGCAGAATATAATTGAAGGCCAAAGTGAGGGGGTACCCTTGAGATACCTAAAGAGTCTTTTGCAGGCCTGCCAATGGACATCAGTAGGGCAAGAGAGAAACTGGCTAAGTTTATTAACGGAATATGCTATTTCAGGCCTAGTAAGAGTAACATATTGGAGAGCCCTAACATCACTTATATATTGAGAAACTTCTGCTAGAGGAAGACCATCATCTTTAGTGAAGTGTTTACCAGCAACCATTGAGGGTGTCACAAGGACTAGAGCTGAGCATATCATGTTTGGCCAAGAGATCAACAATGTATTTGGACTGAGAAAGATGCAAACCGACCTCATTTCTAACAACTTGGATGCCATAAAATAATGAAGCTCACCCAAGTCTTTAAGAGCAAAGGTGTTGTGCAAATCAGAAATGAGTTTCTGAATAGAAGAAGTACATGAACCAGTAACAATTATGTCATCTACATACACTAAGACCAGGAGCAAGTGACCATTTTTCCATCTAAAAAGAGTGAAGTGTCTGACTTACTATTAACAAACTGCCATTGTTGGACAATGGCTGATTTAAGTCTGTCAAACCAAGCTCGGGGAGCTTGCTTTAAACCATAAAAAGCTTTCTGAAGTTTGCACATATGATCTGGTTTAGATGGATCAACAAAGCCCTCTAGCTAATGCATATATACCTCTTCAGTAAGATATCCATTAAGAAATGCATTGTTAACATCAACATGCCTTATGGACCATTTGTGTGAAACAGCAATGTTTAAAACAATTCTGATGGTAGAAGCCTTAACAACAGGGCTGAAAGTCTCAGTATAATCAATGTCATGAGTTTGATGGAACCCTTTAGCCACCAATCTGGCTTTATACCTAGAAACCGTACCATCTGAGTTTTGTTTGATTCTAAATACCCATTTATTGCCCACTACTTTAATAGGATAAGAGGGCTTTACAAGAGTCCAAGTGTTGTTGAGTTGCAGGGCATTGAAATCTTCTTTCATAGCCTTGCACCAGTTTGGATAAGCTAAGGCATCTGATATCTTTGTTGGTTCAGAAGGAGCAACCAGTAATGCTGTGAGAAAGGTTTTAGGTTTGAAAATGCCCATTTTGGATCGAGTAATCATGGGATGACTAGTTGAAGGGTGTTGATGGAAATGAGAGCTGACATTGGGAGAGTGGGTTGCATTGGTAGAAATGGAAAGAGAACCAGTGCTATGAGAGCTTAATGGATCAGGAACAATAGGACTAAGAGAGGTCGTAGAACTAGAATAAGTATTACTGACCTGTGGAACTGCTGGTTGTACAGGTGCAGGAGCAGGGCATTGAGGTACTGCTAATGGAACATTTTAGAGAAGACAATGTGACTCTGTTGAAGAAGAAGGAACAAAAGTGGAGGTAACATAGGATGTGGAAGTAGAAGAAAAATCCACACCGGGTCTATAAGGAAAGCTAAGTTCATCAAATATCACATGATTGGAAATGTAAACTTTTCCTGATGAGTGTAGACATTTGTAACCTTTGTGTTGAGAACTATACCCTATGAAGATGCACCTGGAACTTCTGTAGCTTGTGATTGTTATATAGTCTAAGATAATGAAAACATGCACAACCAAAAACTTTAAGAAATGAGTAATCTGGTTTTCTGTTGAAAAGTTTCTGATAAGGAGATAGGTTATTGAGAGTAGGTGTGAGTTGTCTGTTAATAAGATAGACAACTGTATGAAAGGCATTCCACCAGAAAGAAAATGGAAGATTGGCTTGAGCAAGAAAGGTTAAGCCTACATCAACTATATGCCTGTGTTTTCTTTCTATTCTACCATTTTGATGGTGAATATAAGGACAAGGATGTCTGAAATGAATCCCATTTGTGTTAAGAAAATTAGTAAGTGACCTAAACTCACCACCCCAGTCAGTTTGTAAGGTTTTGATTTTCAGTCCAATGTTATTTTCAATGAGAGCTTTGAACTTTATGAAGACAGGAAATGCATCAGACTTGGCTGAAAGAGGAAAAATTTAGGTAAACCTACTGTAATCATCAAGGATGGGAGATAATATATATAACCTTGAGTGGAATCTATATGAGAAGAACCCTAAAGATCAACATAAAGAAGTTCTAAAGGTAAAACACTCTTGGTTGCTACTGAATCAAAATGAAGTAAATGACTCTTTCCCATCTGACAAGCATTACAGAAGTTCAAATGAGAAATTTTATTTTGATCACAAGTAACGTTGCATTGCCTAAACACATTCTTTAGAGTATGTATAGAAGCATGTCCAAGTCTCTTATATAGAGCGGACATATCAGTAAGTTCAATATTGCTTACAAAGGCTAAAATGTTATTTTGATGAGACTGAAAAGCTGAATCAACAGGCTGAGACAGCTGAGAAAACATAGACAAATGAGTAAAAGTTTGATATGATGAAGAGATATGTTTAACAACATCTTGTGAGTGACTTTGTATTTGGTAAAGACCTCTCTTAGCAGTCCCTTTGAGAAGCAACTCCCATGTGTTCCTGGCCTTCACAATACATCAATCAACATAGAACTCAATAATGACATTATTATCAGTAAGAAGTTTTGAGACACTTAATAGATTTTTAGTGATGGAAGGAACATATAGGACATTTTTCAAAAACAAAGAATTATGTTGGTTAAAGGGCAAGTATGCTGAACCTATTTGAGCAATCTTCAAACCTAAACCATTACCAATATGTAGCTGATCAGAACCATTATATACATAGGCATTTGATAGAATACCTGAGTCATGAGTGACATGATTAGTTGCTCCACTATCAATATACCAGGAAGGATCTTCAATCAGTTCAGGAGCTGCAGCCATATAAGCACCTCTAGGATTATATCCAGCATACATATCATGCGCACCTGGTCCAGTTGAATAAGCCATGTTTCCTTGATATCCAGAACTTCTTCCATTATAACCTTGTATGCCAGAACCTCTAGGAAAACCACCAGGAAAACCTCTTCCATAGCCAAAATGATTAGTGTTTTGAGGATATAAATTTTCGTTTGGCCTATATCCTCCAAAGTTATCTCTGAACTGTTTAGGGACAAAGCCTTGATTGAACCTATTCCTGCACTTGTAAGCTTCATGTCCATGAATGAAGCATATTTGACAGATCAGATCACCGGTCTTCCCTTTTTGCACTGTTGTTACTAGTGTTTCCCTGATTGTATCCTCCATAGTTTCCGGCTTTATTTCCATTATTATTGTTATAGCCACTATATCATGAGTTCTTGTTATAACCACTACCTTTAAAGTTCTGATTCTTCTGGGCAACATTAGCAGCAAGATTGTGTCGTCTTATCATTGTTCTATTATTTATTTGTTCAACTCTGCACTCATGACTAACGAGTAAAGAATACAGCTCCTCAAGACTCATTGTCTCAGCTCTAGCTAACACATTTGTGACTAATGACTCATATTTTCTATCTGTATTAAGTCCATTCAGTATGCACAGAATCAAATCATCTCTAGAGATAGGTTTACCAGCAATAGCATACTATCAGCTAACTTCTTCATTTTTGTAAAATAGTCATTAATACTCATGGATCCTTTTTTGATAGACTGTAATTGCATCTTAATAGGCATTACTCTAGCTTGAGATTGAGAGGCAAACATATTATTCAAGCTTTGCCATAGTTTACATGATGAAATGCAGTGAATTACCGATGATAGTACATTCTCCTGCATTGAAGATAGAAGCCAGCTGAGAAGGAGTTGATCTGTCTTGATCCAATTCACAAAATCTGGATTCTCAGTTCTGTTCACTGTTCCTGTTGATTCAGAGGTGGATCCTGCTTCTGGTTGTGCAAGAAAGTGAGGTGGACAAGTTGTATCTCCATTGATGAATTTCTCCAAACCATTGCCTCTGATTGAAGTGAGGACTTGAGTTCTCCAAACAATGAAATTATTGCGATCAAGTTTGATTGGAGTTACAAAACTATAGCTTGAATTTAAAGCTGAAACAGCCATTGATGGCTCTGATACCATGAAAGATTTCAAAAAGACAGTGTTTGGTAAGCAAGAAAGTGAAGGAAAAGAAATTCAAGAGAGCTTGAGGAAAACGGTTACAACTTGGATTCTTCTCCAATTACATTTTACATCAGTGTTTGTCTAATTTATACGAACAAGCTAACTAACCAGCCAGCTGTCAAATTACTTCCACCAATCACAATTAAGATTACATAACAAACTATAACAGACTTTTATGAGAAGTGTTCTGCTGCATGCTGGATCTTCACTGCTTGCTGTGTTCTTGCTACATCACTGACTCACAGCAGCAGTGCATACTGTTCTCTTGATCATATACTCTAACAATTCAGAATTTTTCTTAATATTTTTTTAAGCAAAAATGGAAATTTTGTTATGAATATGTCCAATAAAAAAAAAAAAAATTGCATGATGCAATAAAAATGAGTGTCATCTAAGCTTGGGCTTGGGCCCTATTTTGATAGTATAGTTGAGCTTTGAAGTTATATGAGGATGATGTAAATGAAAATTCTAATGGGAAATTCGCAAAAGCTAACTAAAATAATTTTGTTATTTGTTAAAATAAACTATAATGTCTGGGTTTGACAAATGATAAATTTTTTTTTTTTTGTTTTGCTAATTTTGACAATTTCCCACTTCTTAATTACGAAATAAAAATTCAGGGCAGTAAATTTGATTTAATAAAGATAGTAGGAGTTTTTCATCAAACAATTATGAGATCAAAACGCCTGAACTTTTAGGCTACATTGCTCCTAATGCTAATGAAACGGATCTTTAATTTAAAACAAATCTTAATTTCAATGTGTGTGATTAAATGCATGAGCATGTAGGGGTGGGCTTAAAAATTGAAACCGAACCAATCAGTTCGATTCGGTTCGATTCAGTTTTTCAGTTCAGGTTCGATTTATATGAGAATTAAATTTATCTGTTGATAGATTGTGGCATAAAAAATAAAAGTGTGACATATGGCTATTTTTTAACCAAAATCAAAAGTTATGTAGGTTTGTGAAACCAAAGTATCTATCAATTTTAGATTTCGTAATTTCATATTTATCAATTTTAGAAATTATCAAGTTGTCAACGGGTTCTGTTCTTCATTCATATTTAGTAGTAGATACTGCTGCAAGGTTTTTGGCTTTCTGTTTTCTAATTTCTACAAATAAGGTTTTGGTTTGGTTTGATTTTGAACAGTTTCGAACCAAAATCGATCATTTTCGATTCGGTTCGGTTCCCTCCGAAATCGAACCGGAGCTAAAAATGCCCACCCTTATGAGTATGGCTGTCATACAAAGTTATAAATGTATTCTTGCACATAATCAAATGTTACACTATAGATTATAAATTAGGATTATTATGTTTCGCTGCTTCATATATTTGGAAATAATAAATGGATATAGTAAGTTTTGGGATGTATTTTACTACTAATATTTTTACAAAATCTTACATTTTATTAGATTTACATTTGATAAAATGTATGATTTTATAAAAATATAATAATAAAATTTAAGATTTTATAATAAAATATAAAGTTATACAAAAACATAGTAGTAAAATATTATATCACAATATTTTTTTTATATTATTTATTATTTTTAATTTCTTTAGTAATGAAATGATAATATCCCTATAAATTATAACATCAATAGTGAGATCACTCATAAAATTATGTTATTCTCGTAAAGCGCACTTAACTTGATGATTTTTTTTTTTTTTTAAAAAAGAAAAAGAAAAAAAAAATCCTATATCGCAAATGCTCTAAGCATTAATCAAGTCGATGGTGAGATAATTTTATAATGAATTCATTTAAAATTTGCCAAAATTTATCAACCTCTTTACGAATGATAAATTAAGGGTGGCAAAACGAATCAACGAATAGAATTTATATCGAATCATAATTGAATCGAATCAAAATATGATGGATTCATATTCGATTCGTAAACGAATCCTAATATCAAGATTCGTATTCGATTCGTTTATTAAACTAATCGAATACGAATATTCATTTAGTTATGATATTATTCAATAACATAATTTACCATAATTTATTTACATTAATTTTTCATAAATATATACATATGAAATATGTAATTAATATATTTACTAAAAATACCTCACCAAATATCGACAATATTATTTTTTCTATGGTAATTAGCCATAATTTCTTAAATCCTAATTGAAAAATAACAATAACTAGTAAAAGAAAATAATAAAATGAATAAATAAATCTGTTGACGGTTGATTTTGGTCTCAGGACAATATTGGAATATTACTCCGAGACAATCCTCCCTCAATAGTGAATTTGTTCGGTTATGGGGGAACCAAAAGCAAACTTAGCAAAAGACAGATAAATACGCCAATCGACAAAGAGATTTAACGTGGTTCGGCGGATTAGATCCAACCTACGTCCACGGACACAAATCGAATGATACTTTTATTACTGAGATATGCTTCTCAGATATCTCTCGTGTTTACAAGTCTGATAATAATGATATTGATGCCCCTTACGTATACTTCCCCCTCCTATTTATAATAGTAAAGAAATCAGATTCCTTTTCCCATGAGGATTCCTAGTTGAAACTACATTCACTTCATTTATCATATTAGGACAATGACTTATCAATTTTTACCCATGAAAGTAGGATAACTTATCTTCTTATTCGTAAAAATAGGATGTCTTATCTTCTGGAGCATATCCCGCCATATTCCCGGTCTTCATGAGGTCGGTCGTGATGGTCTTTTGAACTGAGAATGCTGCTATCGATATGATAATGCCCGACCATCCGGTTTGGAGTGGTCGGTTACCGATCATAAAGTGCTCGGCCCCTTACTGTTGTCTTTTAGTGGTCGGGTCGGCATTAATGATCTTGACCAAGAAGGGAATTACCTTTTTACCACTGCCGTACTGCTTAAATATCATAGGGCCTGAAAATACCGCCAACATCTGTCACATAGTTCTCGGTTCCAACGAGTATACAAGTTGGTGCCGGGAACTATATAAAAGAGTGATACGGCTGATGAACTTGTGGCCGATCTTTGAAGGAAAAAATTCGTCGGCCTACGCTTATCTCATCCTCGGTCTGACTCAGGTGTTCGGCTTGTCTTTCTTTCTACCGAAGTGAAATCCCTTTGTGAGGAGAAGTTTTATTGGCCTGTCACCACCATGTCCTCGGTACAACCAAGATGCTCGGTCTGACTTATTTTCCCGCCAAAACAAAATCTTTTCACCGCCCTTCTGGAGACTTTCTCGAGACGCACAACCGTCACATCCATTTAAATGCCCATCAAATCATCTCTAGGGTTTACTCTGAACTTGACACTTGTCAAACATCAGTCGTTCTCCCTCCAAAAAGCAAAACAATCCGACCGCCATTGCCAACTCAAAAGACGCCCAATCTCAGACGTCCATCTCATTCTGAAAGATCATTTAAAAATGACATGTGGTGTATATCTGACGCTTTCGTTCAATCCAACGGCCACAAATGCACCAACAGACTATAACAAAACGGAGTAAACACTGTTGCCTTCTTTCACGAACTCTTCGATCTTCCCAACCGTGAGAACTCTTCCCTTTTAGCTGTGACCAGTGAACTCAAAGAATAACCAAATCGTACCGAGCAATCTCCAATCCCTCCGAAAGAAACAAGTAAGTCTTCTGAACGACCTCCCTGCTTTGCTTTTCATGAGTTGCGAATCATGCTTTTTTTTTTTGCGTGTTTTGGCTTTGTGTTGCTAGGGAGAGATTTATGGCTTGATCGATGTTGTTAGAGCATTTAGAACCCACAAGTTTAGTTTTCCCGGAATCCCAGGGTAACTGTGAAATCCCTGGCCATTTTAGAAATTAGCTATAGACTGACTTCCTCCCCCTTTTTTATTTCTCGGATGTCAGGGATGTCTGACACAGGTCTTCCTCCGCAAACCCTGCTAGACCTCCGACCCCCTGTTGAAGAGCTATCCTTGAGCTCGGGGGCACCAATCATAGAGGACCTCGATACTACCCCCACCCCACCGTTCCAAATTGAACAGATACTTATCATCAGAGAATACCTCGAAAGGACCCAGAGCCCGGTGATTTTGACTGCTCGGCTTTGGACATGGATCGGCCATCCAAAATAACTGAAGACGACCTAGCACTACTCCGGCAGCGATATGACATCCCGATAGATATCGCTCTTGAAGTCCCCGGTCCAATGGATCGTGCTAGTCAACCTGACGAGGGTTCGGTGGCTTTTCTACTGGCTTTCTTTGAGCGTGGACTTCGGCTGCCAATTCAACGTTATTTCGCCTGGATACTGGCCGAGATCGTCCCTTGCCAATCAAGCCTGAATAGTTGGAGGATTTTGGTCGGGCTATATGTGATTTGGAGTCGGGCGGGACTCGGCGAACCCTCTCTTGAAGAAGCGAAGAGGTTGTATCGGTTGAAGGCCAACCCAAGAACACACCATGGTTGGTACTACCTTTCTACTTATGCTGACTCGCCAAATATTGTCGGCAAGCTCCCCGACTCCAACAAAAACTTCAAAGATTCATGGTTCTGGGCCACAAGAGATTGGGGACGGGTCCTGAGATCATACAAGAGGAGGTTTTCGTCCCGGATATCTTTAGAGCGGGAGTTAGGAATCTAACCCTTAGTATTCCTGCTCTTGATTTTATGATAGGATTTTAACTTATTTGACTCTTCCCAGCTTGTTGGAGGGACGCTCCTAAAGTCTCTCATCAGGTCCGGGAGCGGGTGCGCTTGGGCTCGGCGGTACGCCGACCATTGGAAGAAGTTAGTTAATGACGAGGTCTTTGTTGAGTCCAGCCTCATTCAGATCGTTCCTCCAAAGGTCCCGGGGCGGATAGGTAGGCTTCACAAACCCTCTAACCAATCCCATTGTGTGCTTAGCATGATGATGATTTGCTCAGATTCCGGACTGTCCACTTTTTTGCCTTTTTTTTTTTTTTTTTTTTTTGATTTTTTTTTTGGTGAAGGTATGTCTAAAAGGCCAAAATACCTTGATCAAATGGCTGGCGCAACAAAGAAAACCGGCCAGGTTGGGGCCGGGCCCTCTCGGAAACGGCCAGCGACTGCCGAGGCCAGAAAAGTGACTGAAGAGGCAGCCCCGTCAGCTACCCAAAGCTTATCTCCACTTTCCAGGGTATCGCCAACAGTCTCTGCCCGACCCGTCAGCCCATCAAAACCTAGCAGAAAAAGGAGGCGTCCATTCGGGGCGGAGGAAACCGAGCTGGCTCGGGAGGCGGAGGAGGAACAAGTCTTGAGTAAGAGGCGGCCAGTCCGGAAGGAGAAGAAAGCGCCGGAGGGTTCTTCTAGAAAAGGGAAAGGTGCCGTTATTCTCGGTTCAGAGGACCTCGGTCAGGACATCAGGGAGGCCACTTCTCATATGGTGCCGGCATTCAATGAACTAGCCGAAGCCGTCCCTCCGGTGAAGATTCCAAGATATGAAGATATTTCTTCCGAGGATGTGGTAACATGGCTGTGCTCCCAGATGGCCAATGTAGCCACATTTCCCCCGTTCTCATTATGAGTCCATGACTTTGACCCGTTTTCTGATCTTTCTATTTCTTCTCGGCAGGCGACCTACCTGGCGGCCAAGAACAAGGATCTCCTCCTGAGCCTTTTATCCGAGGGTGGCCAAGCCTAGAGGCTCCAGAACCGACTTACTGAAATGGAGGCCGAGCTGGCCTGTAAAGAAGAAAACATAAAAAATCTGGAGCTGGCTGCAGTTGAGGCCCATACCACAAATAAAGCTATTAGGGCCGCCGCCTCTCTAGAGAGGAAAAATGATGATGCTGCCAAGAAGGACTTGGAGGCCGCCCAGACAGACAACATGATCCTACAGATGGAAGTGCGCAGCGTTGAGTCCAAGCTGAGGGCCAAAGATGAAGAGCTGGTACGGGCCCGGGACGAGCTTCAGAGGAAGGAAGCTGAGCTGGAGGCCGAGAGAGACGCAATTCGCCTTGAGGGGTTGGGGACTGCACCGAGATCATCCCGATGGTACTGCCCAACCTGGATATGGGGCCTATCCACGCGACCATCCGCTTCTGCAAAGGGGAAATTTCACAGGAGGAGTTTCAAAGATGGTTACCCCTGTCTCCCGAAGATGTGATGGATCTCGATCTCATTTCGATCGCCCCGGCCCCTGGAGAGGACCGACCTGAGGCTCCTGCTCTTGAAGAGATTCGGTCTGAGGCTCCTGCTCCTACTCCTAAAGCCGCAATTGTCGGGGCCTCCCAGGCCGTCCATGTGGAATCCATTGTCCCCCCTCCCGAGGTCGAGCCCAGCCAGTTGCCACCCGTACCTGTTGAGGAAGAAACCATTGCCGCTGCGCGGGCTGAACTGTAGGGGGTAACCCGAATGGGGCCCCGTGTAATCCTGAACACATTTTATTTTTTTTGTAATAACTCTTTTCACGATCATATTTATGTGAATTTCTTTGTATACTTCTATTCCACTTTTCTTTTTTGGTCATTCATGACTTGCTCCGATTGCTCTCCCAAAAACGACCACTTGAGGGCTGACTCCGAGCTAGGAGAAACACTTGGCTGGGGGAATGTTACGTCCCTGGTCCGAAAAGACAGACTCGGTGGGACGTAACCCGACCCCGAGCTGAGAGGAACACTTGGATCTGAGGGAATGTTACGTCCCCAGACCAAAAATCTGACTCGGTGGGACAAAACCCGACCCCGAGCTAAGAGAAACACTTGGCTCTGGGGGAATGTTACGTCCCCAAACCAAAAGCTGACTCGGTGGGACATAACCCGACCCCAAGCTAGGAGAAACACTTGGCTCTGGGGGAATGTTACGTCCCCAGACCAAAAAGCTGACTCGGTGGGACATAACCCAACCCCGAGCTAGGATAAACACTTGGCTCTGGGGGAATGTTACGTCCCCAATCCAAGAGACAGACTCAGTGGGACGTAACCCGACCCCGAGCTGAAAGAAACTAAGTGGCCTCGGCGGAACGAAATCCAGCCCCGAGCCGAATAATCTTTGGGACTTGTTCAGAAGGGAAGTGAATCAAACTTTTGAAGTCCTACCGAATCTGGCACGGGAGTCCCATTGCCAGACCAGTGAAAAACAAAAACAAAACTTTAAAATTTAAAAAACGGGGGGTGACTCAATGCTTATTCAAAGCAAAACATTAAAGTGTAAACAATCAGCACAGATTCCTTAAAACAACGTCCTGTCCGATGTTTCCAAAACGAAATCCTGAATCTTTCAATTCAGAGTCCCGACGAACCAGGATTTGGATCAAAGAGTGTTTAGAATGGTAAGAGCACATCCTCTATACTTCAGGTCGCCATGGAGCCTGGGTATTGTTTGAGGGCTCCTACTTACAACGCTGGAGCAAGCTACGCTACGAGGGCACAATCCCTCCCGTGCTATACTTCTCATGGATCCGAACGATCAAAATATGGATCAAAGAGTGTCCGGAACATTAAGGGCATGTTCCTCCTTATGTTCGGTAACACTTGAGTAAGCAAACGACACGAGGGTATCATCCCTCCTCGTGCTATGCATCTCACGGATCCAAATGACCGAATAGGTAGGGATCAAAGAGTGTCTGAGCATTAAGGGAATGTTCATCCTTATGCTCGGTAACACTGGAGCAAGCAAACGCCACGAGGGTATCATCCCTCCTCGTGCTATGCATCTCACGGATCCAAATGACCAAATGGGTAGGGATCAAAGAGTGTCCGAAGCATTAATGGAATGTTCCTCCTTATGCTCGGTAACACTGGAGCAAACAAACGCCACGAGGGTATTATCCCTCCTCGTGCTATGCATCTCACGGATCCAAATGACCAAATGGGTAGGGATCAAAGAGTGTCCGAAGCATTAAGGGAATGTTCATCCTTATGCTCGGTAACACTGGAGCAAGCAAACGCCACGAGGGCATAATCCCTCCTCGTGCAATGCTTCTCACGGATCCGTTGGTCAGAAAAAATGTACGGGAATATTTTCCCCGTAGCTGTATTTCCCAAACCGGGCAGGTCGGTCATCTTACGGGGGCACTCCCTCCCCACGATTATCATCTCGAAATATCCCTTATTAAGTCATAAGGTAGTTTTGCTTCAGTTTCGGGGGTTTGACTCTACTACGAAAGGCTTCGCGTGCTCCCTTATGTGCTTCATCCCTTGATGCAGTCTTGATCCCTAAAAATGGAAAGAGTTAGGTCGGAGCTCTTCTACCCGGGGTATTTATGGTAGCACCTGTGATTGGTATGTCAAGGTTTTGGTGCCTTCCTGACCCCAAATCATCCCTCCGCGTCCCCGGAATACTGAATATGACTTTCAGTCTTATATTGGAAAAAGCGAGTGAAGATTTTCTTAACTGAAAAAAGAAAATTTTATTCATATTTGGGGACCTAATGCCCTTCCTACAACTCTCCGGGATATTTTGGGAGAGGGTTTATTTGATCTCCTAACCCTTGTCGGGTTGTTTAGAAAAAAGAAATGAAGGAGAATCTACTGGAAGTACTTTCTCAATATCTCGGCGTTCCAAGGTTTCCTTAACTGTGTACCGTCCAGCTGTTCCAAAATATAGGCACCCGACCTTACTACTTCCACAATTCTATAGGGCCCTTCCCACTTGGCACCTAGCGAACCTTCCTCCGGCCTTCGAGTGTTCAAGGTGACCCTTCGTAATACCAAGTCACCTGGAAGAAAAACACGGGTCCAAACTTTTTTGTTGTAGAAACGACCCATCCTTTGTTGATAGATTGCTGTCTTCATAGCCGACTTCTCCCTATTTTCTTCGATCAGGTCGAGATGACTTTTGATGAGTTCTTCATTCTGTCCGTCCTTATAATGCTGGACCCGGTGGGTAGTCATTCTGATCTCTGCTGGAATAACCGCTTCGCATCCGTATGATAATGAAAATGGAGTTTCCCCTGTGGAATCCTTACAGGTCGTCTGGTGTGCCCACAACACCTCCGGTAACTCCTCGACCCATAAGTTCTTACAGGCTCCGAGCCGAGCTTTAAGATTGGATTTGATGGTTTTGTTTGTCGCCTCTACCTTCCCCTTAGACTTGGGATGGGCAGGTGAGGCGAATCTTAAGGCGATCTGGAGGTCTTCACAAAGCTTCCTGAAACCTTTGCTATCGAACTGTTTTCCGTTATCGGTGATGACAGCCCGAGGAATTCTGAACCTGCAGATAATATTCTTTCTCAAGAACTCCGTAGCTTTCTTCTCTGTGATTATGGATAGGGGTTCGGCTTCCACCCACTTGGTGAAATAATCTATGGCAACAATGGCGTATTTCGCTTGCCCTCGCCTCTTCGGCATCGGTCCGATGATATCCAGCCCCCACTGGGCGAACGGCCAAGGGCTGGACAGGGTGGTCAACTATTCTGCGGGCTGGTGGTGAATATTGGCATTCTTCTGGCATCCCTCACATTTCCGGGCTACCCTCACACCGTCCTGATGCATGGTCGGCTATTAGAACCCTTACCTTAAAGCTTTAAAGGCAATTGACTGTCCTCCGGCGTGATTCCCACAGATTCCCGCATGAATTTCCCTGAGCACATAGTTAGCCTCCTCTTCTGCTAAGCATCTCAGAAGGGGTAACGTATAGCCCCTTCGGTATAGCACCCCTTCGATCTGGGAGAACTTGGTGCTTTTGAATTTCAGTTTTCTGGCTTCCTTTTTATCTTCAGGTGTCTCCCCAGTCTCCAGATATCTCCTGATTGGTTACATATATGAAGATTTGCTTTCCATACCCAATACCTCTACCTCGAGCTCTCCTATGCTTTTTTCTCGGAGGCAGATTAGAGGGACTATTCTGGACTTTCCGACCTGATTGAAGATGCGAGCTGTGCTAAAGAGTCGCCTCACAGTTGTTTTCCCGGCCGATTTGCTCAAAGCGCACATTCCCCATTTTCCCCACCAACTTTTTTACCTCAGCTAAATAGGCTATCATACTCGGCTCCCTGGCTTGGAATTCTCCTTTCAGCTGCTGAACAGCCAGCTGGGAGTCGCTTCTTATAACTATGTCGTGGACACCCATCACGGTGCATAACCTTAAACCGGCTAAAATTACTCATACTCCGCCTCATTATTTGTGGCATCGAAGGCGAATCTCAAGGCGAACAATACTTCTTCACTTTTACCGTTTTTAATACGATTCCGGCCCCATTACCTTTTGAACTGGCGGATCCGTCTACTGACATCTCCCATTTGTCTTCCCCCACGGTCAGAATTTGGGGTTCTGTGAATTCAGCAACAAAGTCTGCCAGGGCCTGCCCTTTTACCGCTGCTATTGGGATGTAAGAAATGTCGTGTTCACTCAACTCTATCGACCACTTCATTAACCTGCCCAAGACCTCTGGTTTCTGCAAAATCTACCTCAAAGGATAATCGGTGTAAACCCCAATAGGATGGGCCTGGAAGTAAGGTCGTAACTTCCTGGCCGCAGTGATTAACAACAAGGCGACAGCTCATGTGCTGGATATCCGGTCTCAGCATCTAGTAAAGCTTTGCTAACATAATACACTGGCCTTTAAACCTTATCGGCCTCTTGCACTAATATTGAACTTACTGCATGCTCCGAAACAGCTAAATATAAGTATAAGGTCTCATCTGGGTACGGCTTTGCTAGAAGTGGGGGCTGCGTGAGGTATTATTTTAACTGTAGGAAGGCCTCCTCGCATTCTGGCGTCCAGTTGACTTCATTTTTTGCCTTCTTGACGACTTTGAAAAATCGATTGAGCGCGACCACCCTACCGATCAGGCTTTGCACTTCTTTTATCATCCTGGGAGATTTTAAGTCCATGACGGCTTGGATTTTCTGCGGATTTGCTTCTATGCCTCGAGAGCTTACCATATAGCCCAAAAACTTTCCCGAGGCTACTCCGAAAGCACACTTCTCTGGGTTGAGCTTTAAATTATGCTTCCTCAGCAATTCAAAGGTTTTCTTCAGATCGGCCACGTGACACCCTGTCTCTTTAGACATTGTTATCATATCATCAACATATACCAGCATCGATGTGCCGATGAGTGGCTTGAAAATCTTGTTCACCAGCCTCTGAAAGGTTGCCCCCATATTTTTCAACCCGAAGGGCATTACTTTATAACAGTAAAGCCCCTGATCGGTAACAAAGGTCGTCTTCTCCTCTTCTTCAGGATGCATCTTGACCTGGTTATATCCCGAGAAGGCATCCATGAAGCTTAGCAGTCCCTGGCAGGCCGTTGAATCCACCAACTGATCTACGTTTGGTAGTGGGAAGCTGTCTTTTGGGCACGCTTTGTTGAGATCGGTGAAATCCACACACATCCTCCACTTTCCATTGGATTTCTTTACTAATACCACATTTGATACCCACTCCGGGTATTTCACTTCTCTGATGAAACCAGCTTTCAAAAGTTTTTCTACCTCGGCAGCCATTGCCCTGCACCGTTCCTGGTTAAAGGTTCTTCTTTTTTGCTTGACCGGTTTGTGTGATGGGCTTACTGTCAAATGGTGATTGATGAACTTCGGATCAATCCCGGGCATGTCGTCGTGTCCCCATGCAAAGATGTCTGGGTACTCCTCTAGATACTTTAGCAGATCCTGCTTCAGGACCTCGTCTAAGTCTCCCCCTATTTTTACATTCTTTCCAGGTCCGAAAAGTTCCATCACTTCTAATTCTTCGACTGCCCCTAGCCGGGCGGCTTTCTTTGGCCGAGGTCCCGGATCTGTACTTGCTTCTTCCTCGTCTTCGTTCTCTTGCCTTTTCCGGGTACCTGTTTCAATGCAAAGGGTTTCCCTTGAGAGGGTGGCAAAACAGCTCTGAGCCACCTTCTGGCTTCCGTACACAATTCCAATCCCTTCCCGGATGGGGAATTTCAATTTTAAGTAATAGAAAGACATTGCAGCCTTCGTCTTCATCATGAAATGCCGGCCAACAATGACTTGGTAACTGCTCATGCAATCCACCACTGTGGAATTTATCATAATCGTCCGAGTCCGGGGACGGGTCCCGACCGTCATTGCCAATTGTATCCTTCCCAATGGGACGACCGTTGAGCCCCCAAAGCCGTATAGGGGAGTCCTATCGTCGGTTAGAGTCGCATACTCCACACCAAGGCTGTCCAAAGCCTCATTGGAGATTATATCCACCGCACTCCCGGGATCCACTAGGATTCTGTCTACCTCAGAACCGCCGATTGTCGCTTTGATTATTAATGCATCATCGTGGGGGAAACTCACCCCTCGAGCATCTTCATCCGTGAACATTATCGGTACTGACCGACCACATTGTATTCCCGAGGCCCGCTCTGTTTCTAACACTTCTGATCCCTGAGTCCGGCTATAATTTTTCCTTGACCGGTTAGAGTCTCCGACCAGTGTTTTTCCCCCTGCGATAACATTCACTTGTCGGCTATGTGATCTCTGCCTGGCCGCCATAACTTCATGGTTAATGTAATTATTCAAATACCCATTCCGCGCCAGGTCTTCCATTTGCTCCCGTAGGTCTTGGCATCCATTCGTTTATGCCCCCGAAGATTATGATGCACGCAATATGATTTATTATTCCTCCTTGTCTGGCTGGAATCTCCTGAGGTCAGGTTCTATCAAAAGACCTCTTCCCTGAATTTCCATGACGATTTGCCCCAATGGTTTATTCAGAGGAATGTATGCCTCTTCCCCGGCCACATGGTTCACTTGGGTTGAGATTCTCTTTTCCTGGTCATCCCAAGGTACCGGCTTGAATTCCCTTCGCCTCGGGGGTGATTTTTTGAATTTCCTGTCTGGCCTGCGAGGAGCTTCTACCCTCGTCGTCCTCTCCCTGATAGCTGTCCCCCTCCGGGTGATTCTCTCATCATCTTCCAACAAAACAAATTTCCGGGCTGTTTCCAGAGCGATGGCATAATCCGGTGTACCCTGGATCCTCAGGTGAGTCCACAGCTTTCCGATTTTTAAGGCTCTATTCAAACTCTCCAAGGCCTCGAGCGACTCATATCCTCCGACCTCGAGCACCATGCTATGATACTGGTCGATGAAAGCCTTTAGGGGTTCGTCGTCCCCCTGTTTCACGAGCCTTAATTCCCCAATTGTCTTTTTTGGGACGCAGGCCCCCTGAAGTGCAGAACAAATGACTTTCTGAGTTGCGCGAAGCTTCCGATGCTCCCTCGGGCTAGACTTCTGAACCATAGAATGGCAGACCCCCCAAGGTTAGGGGGAATACTTTGCAAACGACATCCCCTACTACTCCTTGGACCTCCATCAACATGACAAAACTCTCAATATGAGATTTTGGATCAGTGTGGCCTTTGTAGGGCGTCATGGACGGCATGTTGAATCGCCTTGGGAATTTTGCCGACCTTATTTCTTCAGTGAAGAGAGATTCAACCTCGTCGTCCTGAGTATCTCCCGTGTCCGTTTTGAGGTTCGCTCCCCACTTGGCCATTTCTTTTCTTAACCACGATTTTATACTGCTATCTGTGTTACCGTGCCGCCTCCTGCGGCCTTCTTTGCCTCTGTGACCCCAGGTGCGGTGTTCCTCATGGCTTGAGATTTCCGTTCAGTTTCACCATCATTCCTATCTCTCCTTCTGGTGTCGCGGGGGCCATCATAGGAAGAATCTGGCGACTGTCTCCCCTCTTCTTCTTCCCACGTATCCTCCGTTTGTAAATCTTTTTCTACCACTACGGACCTCATCCCGTATGGACCCTTCCTCTCGGTTCATCGTTATCACTCACATATGCGACCCTTTTTCCTTCCGCTATTTCGCCTCTCTCTTCGACTGGCTCCGGCTTCAAGCTTTTCATTATTCGTTTCTTCCATCCTCTCCAGTCTGTCCATCATGGACTTCAATAGGTTTTGATTTTTCTCCATATCTTTCCTCATATTTTCCTCTATTTTCTCCATCCATTCTGCTGTTGAACTCCCCGACGACTGGCGATTTCCACCTTCTGCCATCGTCTTCCCACGCGAGCTGCTTTTCATTGATTCCCCACAGACGGCGCCAACTGTTGACGGCTGATTTTGGTCTCAGGGCAATATTGGAATATTACTCCCGAGACAATCCTCCCTCAATAGTGAATTTGTTCGGTTATGGGGGAACCAAAAGCAAACTTAGCAAAAGACAGATAAATACGCCAATCGACAAAGAGATTTAACGTGATTCGGCAGATTAGATCCAACCTACGTCCACGGACACAAATCGAATGATACTTTTATTACCGAGATATGCTTCTCCGATATCTCTCGTGTTTACAAGTCTGATAATAATGATATTGATGCCCCTTACGTATACTTTCCCCTCCTATTTATAATAGTAAAGAAATCAGATTCATTTTCCCATAAGGATTCCTAGTTGAAACTACATTCACTTCCTTTATCATATTAGGACACTGACTTATCAATTTTTCCCCATGAAAGTAGGATAACTTATCTTCTTATCCGTAAAAATATGATGTCTTATCTTCTGGAGCATATCCCGCCATATTCCCGGTCTTCATGAGGTCGGTCGTGATGGTCTTTTGAAATGAGAATGCTGCCATCGATCTGATAATGCCCGACCATCCGGTCTGGAGTGGTCGGTTACCGATCATAAAGTGTTCGGCCTCTTACTGTTGGCTTTTAGTGGTCGGGTCGGCATTAATGATCTTGACCAAGAAGGGAATTATCTTTTTACCCCTGCCGTACTGCTTAAATATCATAGGGCCTGAAAATACCGCCAACAAAATCAATGAGTTTAAATTCGTATTCGATTCGTTTAATAAATGAATTGAATCGAATTAACCCATTTAACCGAATCCAGTTTTTCAAACCCGTTTTCGCTTTAAAGCGAATCGAATCGAACAAATAAACGAATCCTAATCCAATGTGAAAAACCCATAAGAAAAATTAGCATCCCAAACTTGTAATAATATCATTATTTTATAAACAAACCCCCTCTCATACATATTAACTTTTATAGCATATCCTTAATTATCATAAATCTTTAATGTTGATTTCTGCATTATTTTTTATGTGGAAATTCGCACTTATTAATCCTTAATTAGTTAATTAGTTCTTCTTTTTTGTTCCTTACAAACTTGGCCACATGCTGGAATCATTGTATGCTTTCTTTGACATTGTAATTATGTCAGTAGACAATCTGAATCTCGCATAAAAAAATTATTCTCAATAAAAATTTCAAACGGAATTCGGGATATTTTTCTTCACGAGTCCCGAATTTTAACATAAAAAGTTTCAATCTTTGCGATGTTTAGGATTCTAAACATTTAATCTATAATTTGGAATGATTTTTTTTTTCTCCATTCACAAAATCGTTCACGATTCGGGATCATTTTCTTATCCCGGATCACAATAAAAAAGAGACAAGATTAATATGAGACGAGACATCGAGATTATCATCGCTATTTGTAACCAATGTTCATATGATAAAAAGGACATCTTCCGCATGAAATTAGAATATTTTCGGTCCAAAAATAATCTTTTTATTACTCCACATTGAATGACGGCCTAAAAAGCTTAAAGCAAGCAATTGAAGTGAAGATAAGATTATCCTTCTTTAGGAATAACATATTCTTTTATCACCCTCAAGTTTTGTTTTTGTCTTTCCTAATCTTGTTCTTTTCTAAAAGCGCTTCGAGATTAATTTTTTTTTTTTTTATTCCGTCAAGTTAATCTCGTTTGGATATTGTACGCTAAAAATGGAATATATGGAGGTAAAGTGACTGACTTTAGTGAATTTTATTATTGCTAATAACTGACAATACATAATTTTAGGGAAACTTTATCCCTAATATATCTTCATAATTTTCCACTTAGGATCTAATCATACATCTATTACTAGTCCTAGATTTATTCACAAACAAATTGAAATAAACCTAATTATTTCACAACACAATTGCATACCATACTTGTTGTTGAGATGCTCTTAATCAAACTTAATTGATTGATTAATTCAATAAGCAAATGCTCATATTTATAGGAGGGAAATCAAGTTACTGTACTATCACATGCATGGCTTCCTATAACTCACATGTAATTGGAAGCAAGCATTGATTACTATGTAATCACATGTGTTTGGTAATTTAATGACTTCTTCTAACCACTCCAAAAAATATTACCATCATGGGTGTACTAATATTCCCCATTAATATTTTCCAAATGTTGTTTACTTAATATTTTCTAATATCTCCCACTCACACATGATGAGATCAATAATTTTTATCGTCTCTATAAGAATAATTGATATTTAGCAATTGTGTTGTGCGACCAGCATACTTCGAGAGATCACTTGTTATACATCTGTTAAGAATATATAGCTGCTCAAATAATAGATAGAACCATAATGGATTAGGTATGCAGTATCCTCGATCATTTATCAGATTATATCTCTCTCGATCATTTTTCGAATGTAATATTTATTTTTGTATTCACAATCATGTTTGATCACATAGAACAATATAATTGGTCAAGCAGTGAATACAAGCTAATGCGATATTACTCATATAATGATCTTTCTCATTTCTCGAATCTCTCAATCTTGATTCAATTCGCTTTTCCAGAGATGTTCTTTTAGATCAAATCTCTCATGATCCTTCAGTAACACTCCAAGATAGTGATCATCAATTCTAAGTTTGAGAAGCAGACAAGAATCTAAAGGGTACAACATGAGATTGGAATAATCTCAAGGGTCTCACACAATATCAAGACCGATATCTTTACTTGTATTACCCTCAATAGTCGCAATTGTACATATGGTATGAAAACTTATTCACTCCTTTCCCATGGAGCGTATGTCTCATAAAATACCGTACGCATGATAGTTTAGACAAACACAATGTCTAACTCATATATGAAATTAAGACAAATAAGGTAAAATGTGTTGGGGTGGTTGTGAGACCCTTAGGGTCGGATCGGTGCCCCGCGTAGCGGAAGTGGGTCTAACCTGTGGATATCAGGTATGAGTATAATTTTAAATGGTTTAATGAAATACTATATTCTATTACGTGTGTATAGGAAAAAATCGGGCTAAATCGGAGTTCAGAAACTCAAAAACGGGGAAAAATAAAATTCATTGTGCACATGCACGACGTGGGTGCTACAGTGCGCTACAATGCGTGCGAACAACATTTTTTTTATTTTTTTAAACTCCTCCAGCTTTATGGAAACAAAGAGCTGAATGGAATATGGTCTTCTATCCTAAATCATTTAAACCTTCCCTAAACACTCTCAAAATACCTAAAATTAATTTTAACATCAAAACCAACATCAACACATGTTATAGAACAAAAATTAAATTTTTCAAAAATATCAAATATTTTTACAAAAACATAAATTCATTCTAAATACTCACTTGCGTAAATTTTGAATCCAAAACACAAACTAAATTAAAATCCCACAATGAAGTGACTCGTGAACAATTCTAGGTCACCCAAAGGTGGTCAAGTGATTCTATAATGGTAGCCTTAGCTCTAAGCTATTATCTAGAGTTCCAAACTCTAATTTTATGTCTATGTCTAACATAAACATTTTGACTCAATTACAAGCATATTGTATTTATACTTTCAAAGCATCATAACACAATTAATTAGCCCAATTTCAACATTATGTATCTAATACATAATTCAACACTATAAGTCTCACTAATGAAAAATATAGCTTTTGTAGAAGATCAAACTTACCTAGCAAGGTTGATTCAAAGATCAAATATACTTCTCCTTATTGAAATGTTTGGAGAACTTCCAAGGATTAACAAGCTTGACTCCAAGATCCAATCTTGATTCCAATGCTAGCAAGCTTCACCCCAAGATCCAATCTTGATTTCTCATAGATAAATGTTATAGAGACCTCACAAATCTTATCTAAACACTTCTCTAACTTAGGCTAATTTCTCCAAGAATTGCTTGTACTCAGCTTTCTCAAGCTTGATTAAAACCTTCCTAAAGCTTGCTATTTATAGCAAAACTTAGACAATTTTTAATTAATAAAAGTTGTAATCAACTTTTAGGTGGACTTAATCTAATTTGTCCAAATATGTATAATTAGGTGTGACTAATCTCCATTGTCTACCACTTTTATTTAATCCAATTAAATCAAGACAATGATTAGGAAATAGATTAGTTCAATGTTTGACACTTTGATTTAATCCAATTAAATCAAGCTAAAATCACATATTATTACATACTTACAATTACCATAATATCCTCAAATGGTAGAGATAATTATGATTTTACAATTAAGTCCTTGCGTAATTATTGAATTAATCTAATTAGGTCAAAGTAAAGAATCAATGTTATCCATTAACACTTGATTATCTTAGTTGATAATTATAATATTGAATATTATCTTTTATCAAAATTAATCGGCTACCCAAGTGCTCAACGAGTACACTTCATATTGTGACTCTTTAAGTTCAAACACGTTCGTCATATAAGCCTAGCTAATATGTACACAATTCGGCCACCTCCGAATTCGCGAAGAACACGAACGACCTTTCTGAATTATACAAGTCGAGGTCATCACATATGTTTAACAATCCATCCGTCGTAGGCTATCCGAGTTGTGTTTAGGAAACATAGAATACACCGTCAAGTTTCCGAGGCTCACATCTCATGTCGACATGTCCATGATTATTCATAACTAATGCGATCCACCCTAGGTGATCGACTTTGGACAAAGCTTTAAGAATCCTGACTTTACTCACATGGATACCTAAACCCCTTATGGTACACATATGGGCCGACAGATCCTATCTTACTTCGCACTTGATTACTGTGTGTATCGGTCTACACCCAACAAATATCTAGATGTTAGACCATGAAAGGTTTCTAACATACATGGCATCAAAGTGTGGAGGATCTCACACAAAATCAATGCTATCATATAGTCAAAGGATTACATATGCTACTTGACTCGAGGAGATTTCTATTGATGTTGGTGTGTACTTCCAACTATTAGAAATCACATGTGAGTCATTCAGTATTCGGTCCAACCAATACCCACACGTCTATACGAGTTTCCAAAACTCATGGTACATTGGGTTAAACCATTGGAACTCTAATTCCAATATACGACATGTGCTAGTCTTCTAGGTTATATGAACTGACCGTATTCCAAAACGAACGACTATAAATATATATACTTTAAAAATAATTTACAATAATAATAATTATCCCAATATCGGACCACATAGTGTCCAATATTACTATAAGACTATTCTAAGGTCGATGTCATTCTTAACATATCTATACATCAATCTAATACGCATAACGACAATACCATTAATAAGGTATAAAATGAAAATATAGTTATTTTATTAATAAATAAGAAAATGTACAATTCAGATTGGCACTTTAAGCACCAACTCCAACAAACTCCCACTTGCTTAATGCCAATCTGGATGGTACCGCAGTCCCATCTCCTCCACATATTTATCGAATAACTTAAAAGGTAAGACATTTGTAAGCGGGTCTGCTATATTGTCTAGTCCTTTAACATTCAAGACCACTATATCTTTTCATTCAATTGTCTCTCTAATTATGCAATATTTCATTTCCACTTGTTTAGACTTGGAATGCGCTCTCAGCTCATTAGCCTGCATAATGGCTCCGCTATTATCACGGTACAATGAGATCGAATCCGTAATACTAGGCATAACACCAAGTTCTGTGATAAAATTTCTAATCCATACAGCTTCTTTAACAGCTTCTAAAGCCACTATAAATTCCGCCTCAGTGGTGGAATCAGCTGTTGAGCCTTGATTTGAACATCGCCAACTAACCGCACCACCGTCAAGGGTAAATACGTAACCTGATGTAGATTTTCAATCATCTGGATCTCCCTGGAAGGCGGAGTCTGTATAACCCTTAACTTGTAGCTCATTTTCTCCAAATATCAAAAAATTATCCCTAGTACCTTTAAGATAATTTAGGATATGTTTCACGGCTATCCAATGATCATTACCTGGATCAGATTGATATTGGCTGGTCACACTGACGCCGAAACTGATGTCAGGTCTAGTACATAGCATTACATATATTATGCTTCCAATACAAGAAGCATATGACAAGTTAGAAATTCTAACTCTATATTCCTCAGTCTGAGGTACCATTTTCTTCGAAATATTTATGCCATATCGAAGAGGTACATTTACTGCCTTACAGTTGGTAAAACCATACCTTTCTAACCTCTTATCTATGTACATCGATTACGACAATCTTATAAGATTCCCAACTGACCGGTGCTTACACACGCGTATAATGCAAACGCACGTATCATTCAAGTAGTATAAAAAGTATCGATCCCGCAAGGACTTAATACCTAAGCTATTATTTTTATGAGGTCAAATGATTACTAGTATCTAACAGGTTGATTGATTGATTGATTTGAAATGGTGAAGATTTTAAATTTAAAAACAAGTAAATAAAATTACACGAATGTAGGTTTAAGAAAATTCAATATTAAAAACTATATAGGGTTGTGATTTCTTCCAATATCATTTTAAAGATGAAGTAGTTATTTTATGTTTGTGTAATAAATCGGTTTACTAACCTGGAACACTAAATTATGCGAAAGCCTCTGTTGATGGTCAGACGCAAATACCCAGTTTAACCCAATTGAACAATATGTCTATGTCAACCAAATTATCTGGATTCATTAAGTTTAAGTTCCAATTATGGCTACCCCCGCTCGACAGGTATATGTCTATCCTATAAAGAAATCTATTAAAGGGTATCTATCCTCAAGGAAGATCGTGGGCTATTAAGTCTAAGGCTGAAACCTAAAATCCCTATGTCTAGTTCATTTTAGATTTACCAGATCAATATTATTAGTGGCCAATTAACAAGACACATTAGGCTTAAAACTTAATAAGTAAACTTTTAAATTACCCAAACTATAAAACAATACCTTATAAACCGGTGATATTAAAAGTCATCACAACCCCAGATAACTAACTTAGTTACGACATATAACTAGGGCTTTAAAAGACATAAAGTAAAAATACTGAAAAGTAATTGCGGTAAAGTAAAAGCTGAAAAGTAAATTGCAATAAAATAAAATAAAATGCTAAGGTAAAAGGATCAACTTTTACTACTACTAATTTAGATATCTCCCTTAATATAATATATTGGCTTGTGATTATTTTACCAACCGGCCATA
>SKCR01007370.1:0-34166 GCA_019454045.1 Zanthoxylum bungeanum | reverse complement strand
AATTTCAAGATTGATGATCAAGTGAGTAAAGATGTCAATGCACTTATAATATTCCTCTTTCCTAAAAACATAAAGGTTTACAAAAGATAAAAGACATCAATTTTTTCTCCATTATTTTAAAAGAGTAATTAGAGAGTTTATCCATATTGTAAGTATGAAGGGAATGATTCTCATTCACTCTATACGAATGTGGAAGCGGATTACAATAAGTTTTTTAAAAACAATTAGTCTCCTTTTTCTTTGTGAACTCCACTTGATCTTCATTTTATGACTCTTCACCAATAAACACTTGTGTGGACGTGTATGGATGCGCTTGTTCTTAAAAAGATTTGAATAAGAACACAATCAAAACTCGTTTAATTATATTCTGTTGATTTTTTCCTCTATATAAAACTAAAAATTAAAACTTTATGTTTCTTCCAATTTGCATGAATGGAAATTTTTTTTTTTATTATGTTAAACGTGAAATGAGGCACTGAGATTATTGTATAAACCACTCAGGATTGAGATCAACATATATATGATCATCATTTAGAAAGATATGAATTTCTTTATCTGATGGATCTTCTAAAGAAATTTATCTCTCTTAGGGTCCACAAGCCACCTCCATTTACACGTCGTTACATGAATAATTTAGAATTTCATCATCATGTCAAATACTAAAGGGATTACAACTATAGATAAACCATAAACAAAGTACCCCACTTTATTTACTCTTTAGGGACTATTTAAGATTACTGTCCTCAAACTCAAATTATGTTTGGATATATGCCCTAGAGCTTCATGTAATTTTGTACACGAAACTATTTGTTTGAAATTTAAGATGCATTATTCATTTATTAATTGTTTTGATTTAATTTGCATATTATAAATAGTCTAGTTTATGATGCATTATTCATATTATAAATAGTCTAGTATATGCCCTAGAGCTTCATGTAATTTTGTACACGAAACTATTTGTTTGAAATTTAAGATGCATTATTCATTTATTAATTGTTTTGATTTAATTTGCATATTATAAATAGTCTAGTTTACCCTTGATTACTTAAATACCTTCAGGCTTAGTGTATGAGTGTCATACAAAAGAGGATTTAAGTCAGAAATTAGTAATTAAAAATAGGTCATAGAGAGAAAACAAAGCGGGTACTTTGTTTGCGGTTTATCAATAGCAACGGTCCATTCTATAAATGTATGGCGACTTTGATCCGGGATCATCCATGTGGTGACATGAGAATGTAGGCACCTTATATAATGTGATCATATAAGACTGGACCCAAATAGAAATGATTTTTTTATAATATTCGTTAAATAAAGAAATTCATTTCAATCTACGAGATGGTCATATATGAATTGATCTGAATCCTAAGTGTACTATGAACTCTTGCATGACAGACTATGTCCTTTAATTTACAAATGTGAGGTTAGTGTAGAAATTCCGACCAATTGCTACGTACTTTAGGGACATGATTTGGTGTGTAGCTGTGAATATTTTACATAGATATGGAGCTCACTCATTCAGTCATTCTTGCGAGAAGTAGACGAGTATCTTCTTTAAGGATTGATTCGGTAATTAGATGATTAGAGCGCTCAAGTCTTTCCATTGCAAATAGAAAGATAAATATTCATAATAGTCTCAATGGTAGATAAGGTAAAAATAATTAGAGAGGTATAGCAGATATTTTGACCCAGCTTTAATTATGAGATACTCGTGAAGGGTCAATCCGTATGTAATGATTATATCGATGGACACCGACGTAGTTCGATTTATATAATATATCAATGGCAACGAGAGTGCAGCTTTAGGTTTTTAGTGGAACAACCTAAAGTTAAAAATTCAGAATATTTAATTAGAGAGCTTAACTAATATTTCAGGATTATTTGGGCTCGGAACTGTAGGTTCATTTGGTCCCTGTGCTAGCTCGATATACTGTAGCAAATTAAATATATTTGAAAAGTCCAATTATAAAATCACATATATTATGATTATTAATATGATTAATAATACATTTGTCACACAAAAAAATATATATTATTTTTAATATATAGTTTTCATAATAAATAATCATATGATAATTATTTATTTTAAATTTAAATATTAAATTATATTGTATAATTTAATGAGGATTTTGAATCAATGGATCCGAAAAATATATTTTGGAAACTCTTGATTTGGAATTGGAATTGGAAGTTGCAATATTATATTTGGCAATTTTTTAATGTCTTATTTAAGAGATTAATTGATTTTTAGTAGTTACCAAAAGGCCACCTTGGCTGAAAATTACAAGGGAATGGGAGGGTTTTATTTGTGATTTTGATTACAAAATATTAATGAGAAAACCCTTAATATAAATAGGAAAAGTTTGTTTTCCTTTTAACCTAATTTTCATATTCTCTCAACCCTAGCCACCTTATTCATTAAGTGTTATCTCAAGAGTTGAAGAACAAAAACAAAAAGAAAAAAAAAAAATAAGCGACATAACATTGATCCTAAATAGTTTAGAGATCACTTAGTGTGTCAAGTCCACTCTTGCTTTTGCTGATACAAATCGTAGCATGGAAGACCGTTTGGATTGTAAAAAGAACTCTTTCATTTCTTTTCTTTATTGCTCATGGCAGTGAGCAAACATTTTTCTTACCTTTATTTATGTTAGTTTTTCTCCTTTTGTGTGTAGAAAATTTGGGAACACAAATGGGTGTCTTGTGGACCATTTGGGGCTGTTTTGGAGGGATTAAATTGTCCAAAACAGTGGCAGAAAAATCAGTACAAAACAATTAGAAAAATAGTGAGCAGTGTGTGCATGTAAGGAGGGTTTGGTATGCAAAATAATCCAATTTTTGGGCTGTTGTTCGAGGACTTTTCTCTGTTAAAATCATCAAAAACATCGCAAAATAGAAGCATATTGGACTGTTAAGCCATAAGAAGGGGATAGCAGAAAAAATTTTCAAGGTCGATCTCGATGCCTAACACGCTTCCGCCGCCCGGTAAATTATTTCCTACAAGGCATCAGGAGCGAGGTTGAAAATTACTCTTAATATTTCTTATTTTTATGATAAAGTTTCGAATTTTTTTTAATTAGTTATATGTGATATAAATAATTTTACATGTTGTGATTAAGTAGACACATTTTTATATTTTTTTATTCATGTGATGAATATATTGCATAAATTTTTTCACCTCTTATTTTTATGAATTAGTAAATAATATTTTAAGTGTTAAAATTGAATATGTCACTAATTTTACACTAGTGTAAAGTTGAGTTATGTTTTAGCCGTGTATAAACTTGTAGACACTAGTGGATTAAAATATTAGATATTTTAAGTAGAAATCTTAATTTTAAAATACTAAGTGGGAGAGGGATATACGACAATATATCTTGCGATCTCTGCTGTTAGTCCAAAAACGTGAAATTCAGAAGGTGCCTCGATACGGCTTTGTTTTCGTCCCCCTACGGATGATATCCATTTTGGGTCAATATCAAGTTTGTAATCCGTTAGGATAGGAACTCTTGATGTATCTGGTGAACTGACCTATCCTACTGCAGCACTTCACTAGTTATGTCCAAAGGTTCTGATACAATGGGTTACACTCACAAAGGAATGATTAAATCCTTGATTAAATGAAACAGTGGTTGGTTAATATAGGAATAAGAGTTATTCCCGTATATATTAATTAATTGAGATTGTCTCAATCTATCATGCAAATATGAAAATATTTGACCTAACCTACGACGACACTTATTTGTGGAATGCTAGATTTTCGTGGCATGGTAATCATTTTAGGTTTTCGATTCATTATAATGGTACATGCATCGTGTTTAATTTTATGTCAAAATATTTTTGATGATTTTAATATGCGATGAATGAATATTAAAATGCATGTTTGTTTTATTTTCGTCCATGGTTTCTCCAATCATATCAATTCTCTCTAATGACAAATTAACAATAGAAAACTATGTTAAACGGAAAAGTAACATGAACGCCATCATGGTCTGTGAAGACCTTAAGTTTTTCCTGACTGAGAAACGTCCTCCCGAGCCGGCAAGAAATTCTAGCCAAGTTGTGTGCGATGGCTACCAAAAGTGGATCGTGGCCAATGAGAAAGCTCGCTGCTACTTGCTCGTAAGGATGTATGAGGTTCTTCCTGCAATACATGAGCCTATGGCTACAATATCTATATAAAAAATGCTAATAAACGACCCCCAAGGAACCAACCCCTGAAACTGAGTCCTCGACCCCTTTATATAGGCCTCTAATCTTCTGTTACACCCATAAATTTACCATTACACCAACCTGTGATGTCAGCCACGTCCTCTTGTCATTATTACCCACTATTACATGTTCCCTTCATATGGACTCCTGAACCTTTAAATGCACCAATTAATTTATTATTACACCAACTCGTGACGTCAGCCACGCCCTTTTTTCATTATTCCCACTATTACACGTTCTTCTCACGTGACAGCCTACAATTCAATCACTCCCATGATGTTCGGAGTGCCATGAGATAATCATCTGCTCTACTCCCATCGCATCAGCCTTCTAGAGGCTCAAACTCTCATGTATGGCTTACGTCATCCAAGCATAAGCACAAGATACGGCAATCCCAACCTAAGTCATCGGTCGGTATGACAGCGTGATAGTTACCGAATCCTCTTCCTTTCTTCTTTACCAGGTCGGGTCGGGAGAGGTTTCCTCACTTCCCCTACTTTCTCTTTCCAATTCTTGAACATTCTTGATGAGTGTTCGAAGGCTTATTATCATATTTGGTCGGCCTTCACATGTGCAAATACTACGGAGTCTGATCTTTCTCACCAGGTTGGGGACCTCTGCGACTCGAGTTGGGGCCCTTCTGCCCGACTTCTCACCCTCAAAAGGACTTAGGGCCCCAACTTGGTAAGTGAAAAAAAAAAAAACCCTTTTATACCCTTTTCCATATTTCAAAGTTTCTCAGGTCTGAAAATAAACATCAACACATAGTGTAATCAATAATGTAAGATTGCTTAATACTCCTCCGTATTATGGCTCCACCACCAAGGATGAATATTAATTCAGATGCGGATTTCCTAGAATCTATATCTGATTAAAAATTAAAATCAATATACTTTTTAGGATCAAATCGTATGCAAACTGCACAATCATATAGTTTCTCATTTTACGGATGTACTTCAAAATAACCTTTACAGCCACCCAATAATCCATTCCAAAATGTCGCCTTTAACAAGCAAATTATTAACAGCCCATGTGAGATTTCTGATACAAAACACTTTCCGAAATGAAAATGCTTTGTGATCTTTAAACATAATTGATGGACAAGTAAAACAAGAAAGAATAAATAAGAGAAACGTGATTACATGAATGAACCACCAAAATACTTACATATACACTTAAATTAATTGAATCTCATAAAAATTTAATATTGAAATCCCTAGATCATGGAGATTCGAATTTTAGACACATGAATTTCATGCTTGAAGTTTTCAAAATGGATTAAAAAAAAGGAAAAGAAGACTTGCAAGTTTGAATCATCACCAAAATTGCAAGGAAATCTACACATTCTTCTTGATGAAGGGCCATACGTGCGGTGTTATAAGAAGGAAAAAAGAGGCTGAGTCGTTTTCTTTCGTGGCGTGAATAAAAAAAAAAATGGAGAAGGAAGAAGGAAGAAGAAGAAAAAAGGTGGACCACAAACCGTGTTGTTATTTTATTACATAAACTAATAATTTAAATTCATCACATGCTAAAAAAAACAAGGGCAAATTCGTAATTATTCAGAACTAATGAAAAACACATATTTTGACTTGATTCGGGTCTGAATTTGGTAAAATGGTCAACATCAAAGTTGTAGATTCTTCTCTAAGCAATTTTATGGTACTACGATCACTGAAATTGTACATCGGTATCTTAATTTATGACCAAAATACTAAGGATTTTCCAATACATGACAAAAATTAATCGCGTACCGGAACTACATATAATTCGTCGGGTTTTTGAAAAATAATTTCATGAATACTAATGCACTTATACATGATTTTACGATACTTAATACATATAACATGCCAAAAAGAATTATCGGGTTACACCGGAATGACCGGGGTGTTACAAAGGGTTTCATGGTTAGTTTTTCCGGATTCTCCCATATTGAAGTTAGAGTGGCCAGAGAGTCTGCCATTTGGATTTCTTCCCTAGGAAGGTGCTGGAATGTATACCTCGGGGATGCTCTGTATTAAAGTCTTGAGGTGGAATAAATACTACCTCAACCTTTCTTCTTTTGTGGTGATCCTTTTTGCTTTGTCTCCCCGAGATGCCACACGTCCTGCTCTCGTGGTTTACGTGCCAAAACCACGGATAGTTGTATCCTAACTAAACAGTTGCCTTAATCTCATCCTTCCATTTGAATTAAATAGTCGAGATCTCCAACACACGTGGCGTTGATTCTGCCCACTCGCCTCAATCAAACGGTCGAGATCAGCTCGATCAGCCTATTTAAAGGGCGTTTCACTCCAGACCTTTTTTTTTCTCACTTCGTCTTCTCAAAAGAACTCGCAAATCTTTTATGTTTTCTACAACATCGAGCTTTCAACATCTTCACGAGTTTCTCAGCATTTTCTTCAATCTAATTAAGTAAGTCCCCTACTAGTTCATTCTCTCATTGTTTATGTTTTTACTTTCAATAATGGTGATAGTTGGCATGTGTTAGATGTTTGTTTTTTTGTTGCTTGTTCTTGGGGTTTTTGTAATAATGGAAGCAAGAGGGGTGGGTATACTTGTGTGGATGCATTTTTGTTATTTGTATATGTGTGGGTATGCTTTTTATAGGTTCTAGGAGTAAGAAGTATATGTTTTTGGATTTTTTGAATGTGTTTGTTTTGGTTGTATTTTGAAGATTTACTATTTTCCCATTGCTAGGGCTCTTAGAGCCTTTTCAGGGATGGTGATGAAAACCCTAGTCTTAGCATGCTTTACTAACGTTGAGATTGTGAACTAACCTTCAACCTCGGGTCATGCCTTAATAGGAATGTCAGACTCCGAGACCTTCTCCCTTACTCCCCTCGAACCCCTGCTTGCTGCCCCACCCAATCACACGATTATACACAGCCCGAGCTCTGAAAGTCCCGATGATTATGACACAACTCCAACCATTTCTGAATAAGAGGACCAGTCTTATCATAAAAGGATCCCCCGACCCGAGACAAGCCACACCCGGTTAGAATTTTAGAATCTTGACATGACGGGGCTTCTACAATTACCGTGGCCAAGATGGAGAAATTGAGGGAAAGATTCAACATTCCCAATGACATCGGGCTATTTGTCCCAAGGGAACGGAGCCAAGCGATCCACCCTGGGGACGATGCCGTGGCATTATATACGACCTTTTTTGTTATCGGACTGCGTCTGCCCATTTAAAATTACTTCGCGAAGATGCTATTTGACATGCACATAGTCCCGTGCCAGCTGAACCTAAATGGGTGGAGGGTATTAGCCGACATGCATGTAATCCGGAGACAATCAGACTAGGAGAGACGACATTCTCTGAAATGAAGAGGTTGTAATAGGTAAATGCCAACCCAAAAGAGTACAATTGTTGGTATTACCTTTCTGCTCATGGGGGGAACTTCATCACCAACTTCCCAGCCACCAATAAAAACTTTAAGGACAATTGGTTTTTGGTTGTGGGCCACTGGGGAAAGCACCAATTGGTCGATAGCGCATGTGTCACAGTCCCCAACATCTTTTCAGATGGAGGTAACGACCCGACCTATGTTTCCCTTCTGACTATCCTTAACAGTTTGCTAATCTGCGAGCCTTTTGCAGCTTGGTGGGGAGATCTCCCAAAATTCCATCACGAGACCTGAACAAGGGTAAAAATGGCACATCGTTTTGGGGCCATTATAGGGACCTCGTCAACTCTTATGCCTTTGCCAAATCGGGTCTCACCTTGGGCACTCCACCACCTCAGCCCAGGTAGGCAGGTTGGTTCTGAATGACCCACTAACCTTTTGTTTGCTTTATTTTTTTTCCTTTATGTTGTTTTTGCCGTTTTTCTTGTTCTAATCGTCTTCTTTTGCTTGCAGGAAAGTCTGGTTATAAAATTCATGCCCAGCTTGCTCGAGTGGTAGCACAGGCTTGTGGGGGGGGATCCAACAGCACCCGCTCCCGAATTACAACTGATGTTCCACCATAAGCTAGGCGAAAATTAGCACACTCAGCTGCCCCATCAACCGAGACCTCAAGTGCCCCACAAACCACCATAATTCTGACCCATTTAGTCCAAACGTTAAGTGCTACACTGCCTATTAAAATCACGAGTACTTCCCAACCAGTCCAAACTTCAATAGCTCCCTCCTGATAATCCAAAACATACTTCCACCAGATTGGGAGCGAGGAGATCTAGGAGCCTGCAGAGAGGGCTCCAAGAAGAAAAACAGCGGGCCAAAAAGGCAAAGCCCCTGCAGTCACTTCTCAAGTTATAGAGGATGTCCCACTGTTGGGGATCAATAGCTTTGTCGAGGACGTGAGGGAAAAGATAGCCTACCTCATCCCGACCTTCAATTTTGTGGCTGAGATGGTCATCTTGGAGCAGGCCAAGGCGTACGAGGAAGTCTCACATGAAGACATCATTAATAGGACATGTCGTTTTCATATAAAGGTAACAGGACTTGTCCTTTATACTCCAACCTCTTTACTGTGATATACTGACCCTATCTTTTGTGCTGCAGCTGGCCTATCTCTGGCCACCTATAAAGATTTTGACGAGCGCCCTTGTAGGCATTGCATTTTTGCATACCAGCCACATTGATTGCATGCCATCAGCCCAATGATGAGCCTCGTATGGAGGCACTACTTTTTAGTTACGGAAGTTGCGGAAGGAAAGCGGTCGTCGGAAAGGGAAAGTCAGGAATTGACATTTTGGTGGATTTTATTCGCTCGTTTTGCTTCGGGTTTTGTCATCGCATTTTCGTTTCAAAATCATCCTTCGCTCGAAACCTTTTCCTCTCTCTTCTCACACATATTCTCTCTCTCTAATTTTCCTTGCTTGTGACCCTTTAACTTCCATGCAAAATTAAAATCTACCAACCAATTAAATTAATTTGAATTAAATTAAATTATTAAAAATTACCAACCAATTAAAAAACAACTTTAACAAAAATAAACAAATAATTAAAACATAAAACAAATTAAACAAAAATACAATAACAAACTCAAAATGCACCATGCCCCACGTACCAAACAGAGTAAACAAACCACACCTCCTTTTCCTTCAATCTTTCACATGCAAGCCACATTTTCCACCAAACAATTCCCCCACACCAATTGTCTTCTTCCCCACGTGAACCCCTCACCAACCTTTCACATGCAAGCCGCCCATTTTGACAATAACAAACCAACAAACTTCCCTCCCATCACCATTTTTGATCACCATCAACTTCACGCACAACACCTGGACGGCACTTGATCATTATCTTCACAGCTCCATCAAACCCCACCATTTTTAAAACCCCACGTAAATACCACCAATTCAAACAACTTGCCACCTTTTAACAAAACCATGCATTCATAAAAACAAACCTTTCCTCCATCATGTCCCAACCCCACGTGGAACCAAGCCTCACATGCATTCAACCTTTTCACATAACAAAACACAACCCCAACTCCATTCTTTTTCCTCCATTTCACGGCCTCCACCCAAAAGATTCAACAGCCTCTGCAGTACCGAGAACCCTAGCCACTGTCTTCAAACCAAGCAACTCCACGAACCACTTGATCCAGCAACACATCTTCATCTTCTCGGCAGAACTGATCAGCTCGGCACCTCAGGCAACCACTGCCGAGCACCGCATGCAGCAGCCACGTGAACCTCCTCTCTTCCTCATTAACAACAACCATCACTGAACTCAGTACAATCACCATCCCTCACTGGACTCATCATTTGGAACCTCTCGGCAGCCCTCTCTCTCACTGAACCCTCGACTATTCTCAACTAAACCTCAATCATCATCAACTTGGCTCCCTGGATCTTGATCATCCCACGGCATCAACACTGTTCATCATCTTGTTCTCGGCTTCAAGGAGATCAAACAGACCAGTGCATCCACTCTCGGCAAACACACCAACCGAGCACCAAACCTTCACGCCCAAGCCCTTCACTGCCTCTAAGTCTTCATGACTGCCCCACACGCCTAAGCCTTCACAACGCTCATTAACACCACAAGCACCCTTCATAGCCTTGAACCAGCTCTGAACCTTCACGTAAATTCCCCCTGAAACATGCAGCTCACTGCCAACTGCCGAGCCTCATTCCCTTCAAACTGACTGAGTACCCATAGCATAGCCGAGCCCACACCCTTACCTACGCACATACTGCCAAAAGCTTCAAGCCGAGCACCATGCATGTGAATGACTCCCACAAACGGCCCTCAAATTGTCCAGAAAATCGTCCAAAAAATAGCCCGGAAATGACGAGTGAAACAGAGAAAATTGCAAGTTAAAACACTGAGAAAATAGAGAAAACAGCAAGCGGAAACCGCGAGTGAAAACAGCGGAAACAGAGGACCCGTGAAAACAACGGAAACAGTGGAAATAGTAGACCTGAGAAAATAGCAAAATACCGAACCAGCGAAAATAGTTGAAACGACATCCCTTCCGGCACCGTGAAACGCACTCCCGGAAAGCGACTAAAAAGGTAAGACCTGAGGGCACCCTTTGTTATATTTGTTGTTCCTGACATGGCGTACTCGGTTGACGTAGAATACGTCCAACCGGGTATGCGAGGTCCTACATTGAAAACGGCCGAATTCCTGGCCACATGTTTATTTTATGTTATGAGATTTTACTTTCGAAGCATGCAAATTAGACTAGGTTATTTGGCCAATATGTATGTTGAGTAGACTTGGTTAATATTGCACAAATCCATTCATTACAAACGACATAAGTAAGGGACCATTCCGAACCCAACGGTTTGAGGTCTTCCCTTGCGAGGGGTGAGTGCGGCCTTAAATCTCATTTTCCCGGTTCACACCGGGTGGCGACTCCATGTTATTTCGTACTCCCAACTAGGCCCTGAGTCTAGAACAGCATGCGTCATCCATTTCTGTTGTCTACAGTCTGGCGACTCCACTGGGATAGAGAATCGGCCTCGAAATATTGTCTTGTAATGTTTGGATTTGTGTCTTAATTAACCATGTTTACTGTGGGTTTAAGGAGTTTAATCAAAGGCATTGTTGGGCTAGGTGATGGTTTGGTGTCTTCCTTCATTCACTACCGTTCTATAAGGAAAAGCTGTGAAGACACCTAGATAATCATTTTCCTAGGGGTTGGTTTGGTGTCTTCCTTCACTCACTACCTGTTTATAAGGAAAAGCTGTGGAGACACCTAGATAATTATCTTGTTGTGATAGACTAGTTTGGAGGACTCGTTGTTTATTCCTGACACCAAGCGATAAGAGTCTAAGGGGCTTGGGTATTTAAGTGAGCCTCGCTCCACCTTCCCTCTGGGGAATCTACAATGGGAAGTCCATTCGACAGTTAGTCACACACCATATCTCGTTGGCACGTACCGTAAGGTATAAAAAAAGGTGCGTTCACTTGGTCGCTTGAACCTTTGAGTGGGGAGTCCTAGTTGTGAACAATCCTTCGTCGGTGAAAGCCTTTGTTTACACTCCTGAAATCTACACATGAACCTTAGTTTTATGACTCTTAGAAATTATTTACTATTGCTTGTGTTTTGGACCATTATCATTTGGATTCAGTTGGACTGATTGTCAATAAATGTGAACTTGTTGGGCCATTTAAACAGGGACAAGTTCATGTCCTTTGACAATTAGGCCAAAAGCTTCTAAAATGCCAATGGGCCATTTTGTGTTTAGGCCTCTTATCATTTGAAGTTGTTTAGATATATTATCGCAAAATGTGAACTTGTTAGGCCTTTTCAACTGGGGCAAGTTTGCACTGCGCAATAGTGTGATTAAATACTTTAAAATGATAACAGGCCAATTTGTGTAAATTCTTTTATGAGCTTATTTATTCCATATGTCGCACACATGTCACACATACATGCATCATGTTAACCCTTTTTGTGTCTCAAAGCCATCATAGATTCCCGTTGGGTTAGGGAAGAAGGCAGACTCATCAAAAGACCAGCAGTAAACATGAGTGAATCTGTCAATGAGGGGTCCCGAATGGATCAGATTGAAGCAAATCTCACCAAGATGACTGCACAACTGCAAGCTCTGACTGCTGCCATGTCTAATGTAGCTGTGCCCCGTGCTAGGGGAAGTTCTGAAAATGAGAGGCGTGAAGAGCCTCAGAACAGGGTTAATGATGACATTCCAATGTTTGATGATGATATGGCAGAATATGCCACTGGAAAAATAGCTGGGTCTCAACAGAATTGCAAAAACTTAGGGATCAGGTGGAAACAGTTACCCTCAAGATGAAGGGTAAAGATGAAGATCTGTTGGACTACGAGTCAATGACTTTTGAAGAACAATTGCCGGCTAACTTTAAGATGCCTGATATGGCTAAGTTCAATGGGAATGGGGATCCGAGGGTTGCATCTCCGACAGTATGTATCAGTTATGAGTTCAGTTGGATTATCTCAGCGCCAAGTACAGAAGATGTTGGGATGTCACTCGAGGGGGCACCTGTGGTTTGGTATCATAGCCTTGAGAAGAAAGTTAAGGAGGATGGAGAGAGTAGGCGGATGCCTTCCTTAAACAATATGTCACAAACTTAGAGATCGACCTGTCACTCCGTGATCTGGAGAACATCAAGCAGAAACCGGAGGAAAACTTTAAAGAATATGTGGACCGATAGAGAGGACAGTTGTTGAAGATGCAGACTCGGCCCTCGGAGAAGGATCAGATAAAGATGATTATCATGGGTACCAAGCCCTTTATTTATGGTAAGTTGAGGAGGATGGCTTCCATGATCATGGATTTTCGACAGTTGAGAGAAACTGTCATTGACATTGAGGAAGAAGAAGCTGAGAGTCGGAAATTTCAAGGCCAGAATAGAAAGAATTTTGGGGGGCCTTCTGAAACCAATCCCACTACTGCTGAGATCGCTACCGTCAAAGGCAGGCGATTCTCCAATCTTGGTAGGCCTATATCAAAGGTGTTTGAAAAACTGAAGATGCAAGGACTCTTAAAGCCTTAGAACCCAGGCCCTTTCCAAATCCTGTACCACCTCACATGAATTTAAACTTATACTGTCACTTCCACCAAGAAAAGGGCCATGACACCGATAACTGCGCCCGCCTCAGGCATGAGATCTAAAACCTCATTGATGCCCATACAATACCTGATCCAGAAAAACCCAACACACACAGAAACCCTCTACCAAACTACCATTCTGTTCCACCACCCACCTACATGATCAACTCTGGCCTACCTGAAACCTTTGTCCTCCAAACTCTCAGCCACCAAGCTTCCTACTTGGAGATAAGAGATGATAAAGAATCTTAGGCCAAAGAAGAAGGCAATGTTGTGAATGACGAGACTGTTCTCCTTCGTTTGTTCGCTTTCAATCCTGCATTTTCAAGACATCTATTTTATCTACTTGTACGAACCTTTCTTTTAATGATAATAAAGAAGTTCATTTCGCTTACTTGCCTGAGTCTCTCAACTTGCAATATGAGTGTATTTGACAAAAGCATCCGACCGTGGTACTGTGATACTCAGCGATGCTTTTAGAACATGGAGAATCTTCGGAAGAAGCAAGCGGAAAAGAAAGATAGCCATTCAGAAATTGGGAAACAGGGCAGTGAGACTACCAGATCACCGAGTCGATCGACGTAAGGAGATTGAAGCTACACTGCAACTTGCTGGGAAGAAAGAAGACTGAGCAGTCACTAAGGAAATTAGTGGAAGACCTAGCCCAACGGGATAGGAAATACATACATGCATACACGTAACTTGCATTCTTGTTTTGTGTTTTGTTTTTACAGATTTCAAACAGATGGGAACCATCAAGGGGCGGCCAAAGACACATGGCGCCAACGAGCACAATGAGGGTCTCACCCATCATGAACAGGGAGGACCTCTACACTTGCATACGTATACATTACATGCACACATCTATTCTGTTGTTTTGTATTCGCAGGTTTTTTTAAAAAAAAAAAGAGAAAAAGAAAAAATAAGCGGCAAAGATCAAAAGGGGACACAAGCACTGAGGATGACATTGAAGCCACCTTGACAGATGATTTCGGGCATGTCTAGCTGAAGACGATGAATTTAGTACTAACAGGGAGGCAACCCATACACTTTGTTGCGATTTCTATTTTCATGTTTGTGTATACATGTCGTAGAATTTTTTATTTTGTGTGTTATTTTGGTAGGTAAAGGCGAAGACATAGCATTTTAAGACAGAGGGAATGGTGCTTGGCAATCACAAAGATGGGAGCTAATTCATTAGTGGTGGCAGAGTAAAAGAAGAAATCCTGAAACGCATCCTAATGAACTTATGCCAAGCAAGAGGCGTATTGAGTACACAATTCCTTTGCTTTAATTATTGCTTTGATTTGCCTTTTTTTGTTGTTTTCTGTTATTTTCGTGGATAGGATCCACAACTTTTGACCTTTTAGGACTTCCTTTGTGATTTTCTGTTATTTTCGTGGAACGAATCCATAACTTTTTAACATCTCACGATTTCTCTCGTTGTTTTCGCAGACAGGATCCAGTAACCTTTTTGACTTATGACGACTCCTTTTGTGGTTTAGCTAACCATCGTTATTGCAATTATTGTTCACCTCTTTTGCAGGTCCTATAAATTCAGCTCGGCATTGCTCTCCTCAACACGATCAGACATATATCCAAAGTAAAAGAAAAAAATGGAAGCAACCTCACAGCAGCGAGTTAAGCAAATTTGTGTTTTCTGTGGATCCAACACTGGTAATAAACCATAATTCATTGAGGCTGCAAAGGAATTGGGGCGAGTCATAGCTGAGAAGAACATGCACCTAGTATATGGCGGTGGCAATCTTGGGATAATGGGAATCATTTCAAAAGCCGTTCAGGAAAGGGGCGGTCATGTTTTGGGAATCATTCCTAAACCTTTGGCGGACGAACATTTGATTGGACCAACAAATGGAGATGACCGCATTGTATCAGGTATGTCTGAACAAATTAATGAAATGATTAATACTGCAGATGCGTTCATTGCATTACCAGGTGGACTTGGTACATTCGAATAGATATTTATAGTGGCGTCATGGGCACACCTGAACGTTCACCGGAAACCCATCGGAATACTCAACATTGAGCATTTCTTCGATTTTCTGTTTGTGTTTATTGCGGAAGCCAAGAGACATGAATTCGTCACCAAATCTGTGCAAGATATTTTCTTGACTGCGGCAAAGCCCGAAGAGTTGATTGACCAGATCCTAGCTTTTGAACCGAAGCTCGACCCCGTTCTCTCCAAGTTGAACTGGACAGACAGTGATCCTAGTAAGAATCGCAGGCTGGACATTGATCTGAATCGGTGATGTTTCCCTGCTGACCAAGTAGTGCAAGCATAAGGCCTATTTGAAAGTTTGTGTTCTATTTTAATTATTAAAAAAAAATGAAAAAAAAATGATGAAAAAAAAGAAAAAAGAAAAAAGAAAAAAAGAGAGAATGAGAAATCTTTGATAATTAGACATATGTCTGTACGGGCCAAATTTGGTCCAAGGGCAATTTCGACATTTTGCTTCGGGGCCCAATACTAGGCCCCCAACATGGATCCAAGCCCAAGTTACCATCACAGATTCTCACTAAAGGAACCCCCAAGGTTTGATGTATATAAAGTCCCAGAGATCCACAAACCTAGGCCCAATAAAGTATCACACGCCCAATCCATAATCAAGGCTCTAGGAGCCCAACGCCAGCCCACGTAATCCCAAGGTCATAAACACCATTCATGAAAACCATCCGTCTAGCCTCCAAATGGGCAAAATGCTTTGTTAAGTATAGCTCCTCATGAAGTCGATCTAACGGACGAGCAATCAGATAGCAATAAAGACACACATTACTACAACATGTATATATAGGAAGCGAGGCTCCACGAGGAAGGGGGATTCAACTTTACTACTCTCTCCATAGCTCTCTAAACCTTTCATCTACCGCCCTTACGGCAGTTGGCAAGGATCAAGGTAACATCTGACCTTATTCCCCCCTCTATGACTTTAAGGAATATGTGGACCGATAGAGAGGACAGTTGTTGAAGATGCAGACTCGGCCCTCGGAGAAGGATCAGATAAAGATGATTATCATGGGTACCAAGCCCTTTATTTATGGTAAGTTGAGGAGGATGGCTTCCATGATCATGGATTTTCGACAGTTGAGAGAAACTTTCATGGACATTGAGGAAGAAGAAGCTGAGAGTCGGAAATTTCATGGCCATAATAGAAAGAATTTTGGGGGGCCTTCTGAAACCAATCCCACTACTGCTGAGATCGCTACCGTCAAAGGCAGGCGATTCTCCAATCTTGGTAGGCCTATATCAAAGGTGTTTGAAAAACTGAAGATGCAAGGACTCTTAAAGCCTTTAGAACCCAGGCCCTTTCCAAATCCTGTACCACCTCACATGAATTTAAACTTATACTGTCACTTCCACCAAGAAAAGGGCCATGACACCGATAACTGCGCCCGCCTCAGGCATGAGATCCAAAACCCATTGATGCCCATACAATACCTGATCCAGAAAAACCCAACACACACAGAAACCCTCTACCAAACTACCATTCTGTTCCACCACCCACCTACATGATCAACTCTGGCCTACCTGAAACCTTTGTCCTCCAAACTCTCAGCCACCAAGCTTCCTACTTGGAGATAAGAGATGATAAAGAACCTTAGGCCAAAGAAGAAGGCAATGTTGTGAATGACGAGACTGTTCTCCTTCGTTTGTTCGCTTTCAATCCTGCATTTTCAAGACATCTATTTTATCTACTTGTACGAACCTTTCTTTTAATGATATTAAAGAAGTTCATTTCGCTTACTTGCCTGAGTCTCTCAACTTGCAATATGAGTGTATTTGACAAAAGCATCCGACCGTGGTACTGTGATACTCAGCGATGCTTAGAACATGGAGAATCTTCGGAAGAAGCAAGCGGAAAAGATAAGATAGCCATTCAGAAATTGGGAAACAGGGTAGTGAGACTACCAGATCACCGAGTCGATCGACGTAAGGAGATTGAAGCTGCACTTTGCTGGGAAGAAAGAAGACTGCGCAGTCACCAAGGAAATTAGTGGAAGACCTAGCCCAACGGGATAGGAAATACATACATGCATGCACGTAACTTGCATTCTTGTTTTGTGTTTTGTTTTTACAGATTTCAAACAGATGGGAACCATCAAGGGGCGGCCCAAAGACACATGGCGCCAACGAGCACAATGAGGGTCTCACCCATCATGAACAGGGAGGACCTCTACACTTGTATACGTATACATTACATGCACACATCTTTATTCTGTTGTTTGTATTCGCAGCTTTTTTTAAAAAAAAAAGAGAAAAGAAAAAGAAAGCGGCAAAGATCAAAAGGGGACACAAGCACTGAGGATGACATTGAAGCCACCTTGACAGATGGATTTCAGGCATTTCTAGCTGAAGACGATGGATTTAGTACTAACAGGGAGGCAACCCATACACTTTGTTGCGATTTCTATTTCATATTTTGTGTATACATGTCGTAGAATTTTTTATTTTGTGTGTTATTTTGGTAGGTAAAGGCGAAGACATAGCATTTTAAGACAGAGGGAATGGTGTTTGGCAATCACAAAGATGGGAGCTAATTCATTAGTGGTGGCAGAGTAAAAGAAGAAATCCTGAAACGCATCCTAATGAACTTATGCCAAGCAAGAGCGTATTAAGTACACAATTCCTTTGCTTTAATTATTGCTTTGATTTGCCTTTTTTTGTTGTTTTCTGTTATTTTCGTGGATAGGATCCACAACTTTTGACCTTTTAGGACTTCCTTTGTGATTTTCTATTATTTTCGTGGAACGAATCCATAACTTTTTGACATCTCACGATTTCTCTCGTTGTTTTCGCGCAGACAGGATCCAGTAACCTTTTTGACTTATGACGACTCCTTTTGTGGTTTAGCTAACCATCGTTATTGCAATTATTGTTCACCTCTTTTGCAGGTCCTATAAATTCAGCTCGGCATTGCTCTCCTCAACACGATCAGACATATATCCAAAGTAAAAGAAAAAAAATGGAAGCAACCTCACAGCAGCGAGTTAAGCAAATTTGTGTTTTCTGTGGATCCAACACTGGTAATAAACCATAATTCATTGAGGCTGCAAAGGAATTGGGGCGAGTCATAGCTGAGAAGAACATGCACCTAGTATATGGCGGTGGCAATCTTGGGATAATGGGAATCATTTCAAAAGCCGTTCAGGAAAGGGGCGGTCATGTTTTGGGAATCATTCCAAAACCTTGGCGGAACGAACATTTGATTGGACCAACAAATGGAGATGAACGCATTGTATCAGGTATGTCTGAACAAATTAATGAAATGATTAATACTGCAGATGCGTTCATTGCATTACCAGGTGGACTTGGTACATTCGAAGAGATATTTATAGTGGCGTCATGGGCACACCTGAACGTTCACCGGAAACCCATCGGAATACTCAACATTGAGCATTTCTTCGATTTTCTGTTTGTGTTTATTGCGGAAGCCAAGAGACATGAATTCGTCACCAAATCTGTGGAAGATATTTTCTTGACTGCGGCAAAGCCCGAAGAGTTGATTGACCAGATCCTAGCTTTTGAACCGAAGCTCGACCCCGTTCTCTCCAAGTTGAACTGGACAGACAGTGATCCTAGTAAGAATCGCAGGCTGGACATTGATCTGAATCGGTGATGTTTCCCTGCTGACCAAGTAGTGCAAGCATAAGGCCTATTTGAAAGTTTGTGTTCTATTTTAATTATTAAAAAAAAATGATGAAAAAAAAGAAAAAAGAAAAAGAAAAAAAGAGAGAATGAGAAATCTTTGATAATTAGACATATGTCTGTACGGGCCAAATTTGGTCCAAGGGCAATTTCGACATTTTGCTTCGGGCCCAATACTACGCCCCCAACATGGATCCAAGCCCAAGTTACCATCACAGATTCTCACTAAAGGAACCCCCAAGGTTTGATGTATATAAAGGCCCAGAGATCCACAAACCTAGGCCCAATAAAGTATCACACGCCCAATCCATAATCAAGGCTCTAGGAGCCCAACGCCAGCCCACGTAATCCCCAAGGTCATAAACACCATTCATGAAACCATCCGTTCTAGCCTCCAAATGGGCAAAATGTAGTAATAGCTCCTCATGAAGTCGATCTAACGGACGAGCAATCAGATAGCAATAAAGACACACATTACTACAACATGTATATATAGGAAGCGAGGCTCCACGAGGAAGGGGGATTCAACTTCTAGCTCTCATACTCATAGCTCAATACTACTCTCTCCATAGCTCTCTAAACCTTTCATCTACCGCCCTTACGGTAGTTGGCAAGGATCAAGGTAACATCTGACCTTATTCCCCCCTCTATGACTTTTACACCTCAATTCTCTCACTGACTTGAGCGTCGGAGTGCCCCCGGCACCCACCACACCGGTGGGTAGTCTACTCCCGCTCACTGTACATTTGTTTTGCAGAATCGCCAGTGCCCTCATCTCAACGAAATCTCGATTGTGGACCTCGGGTGAAAACCAGCGTCTACAATGTCCGGTGATGACATTGAATGCTGTAGGGGAAACCCTAGAAACGATAAGTGCGAGACACGCTCTCTTCCGGTATCCTAAATGGATTGATCTCAGTTAGACTCACGAGCACTTGATTACAGAATCCTAGCAGTAGAAACCTGAGTAGTTATCGAGGTGACTAGTTGAAGAGATGATGATTAGTGAATGACCGTTTGCCTGGGTGTCCACACTTGTTTACTGATGCTATGATATATGATATGGTTGGAAATAAAGAAAAAGTCTCTGAAAAGAAAATATGAAAAAAAAAATAGACCACCTATAACCGATAAGCGTGAAGCTACCCATGGGCGAGTATCGGTTTCGGGGATGAGTCCCAAGGCCGAGGCCTGCAGCAGCATCAGTATCAGTTTGGGGCGAGGCCCATATCAGTATCAGTTTGGGGCGAGGCCCATATCAGTATCAGTTTGGGGCGAGGCCAATATCAGTTTGTGGCGAGGCCCACATCATTATTAGTTTGGGGCGAGACCCACATCAGTATCAGTTTGGGGCGAGGCCCACATCAGTATCAGTCGGGGGCGAGGCCCACATCAGTATCAGTCGGGGGCGAGGCCCATATCAGTATCAGTTTGGTTCGAGGCTCACATCAGTATTAGCTTGGGGGCGAGGCCCATATCAGTATCAGTTTGGTTCGAGGTTCACATCAGTATTAGCTTGGGGGCGAGGCCCACATCAGCACCTGTTTGGGGATGAGTCCCAGGGTTGAGGCCCACATTCAGCATAAGCATCAGTAACATTTTTGGGGATGCGTCCCAGGGTTGTAACCCACTTCATCAGTATCAGCAGTTTTGGGGATGCGTCCCAGGGTTGTAACCCACTTCATCAGTATCAGCAGTTTTGAGGGATGAGTCCCAGGGTTGTAACCCACTTCATCAGTATCAGCAGTTTTGGGGATGCGTCCCAGGGTTGTAACCCACTTCATCAGTATCAGCCGTTTTGGGGATGCGTCCCAGGGTTGCAACCCACTTCATCAGTATCAGCAGTTTTGAGGATGCGTCCCAGGGTTGTAACCCACTTCATCAGTATCCGCAGTTTTGAGGGATGCGTCCCAGGGTTGTAACCCACTTCATCAGTATCAGCTTGAGGGGCTAAAGCCACACAATTAGCTCAGATCAGGGAACAAAGCCCACAGTCAATACAATTCAGGAACAAAGCCACACAGTCAACACAGTTAGGGAATAAAGCCCACATTCATTACAATCACGGGAATAAAGCCCATATTAAACACAGTCCAGGAAGAAAGCCTATATTCAGTTCAGCTCGGGAATAAAGCCCACATTCCGTACAGTTCAAGAATAAAGCCTGCATCCAGTTCAGTTCAGGAAGAAAGCCTGCATTCAGCTCAGTACGGGAATAAAGCCCCCATTCAGTACAGTTCGGGAGAGAAGCCCCACATTCAGTACAGTTCAGGAAGAAGAAAGCCTGCATTCAGCTCAATACGGGAATAAAGCCCACATTCAGTACAGTTCAGGAAGAAAGCCTGCATTTAGCTCAATTCATGGAATAAAGCCCATATTCGGTACAGTTCGGGAATAAAGCCTACATCCAATACAGTTCGGGAATAAAGCCCACATTCAGTACAGTTCAGGGAACAAGACCCTCAACTCAAAAGGGGAACAAGACCTTCACATCAGATTCGGGAACATGACCCATGGAGACGAAACCCACAATTCGGTATCAGATAAGTTCTGCCAGGTACGGCATGACCAACTCAATTCTCAATTATCAACAGTATTTTGGGGATGCGTCCCCGGGCTGAGGCCTATTTTGCCAGCGGTATTGGGATGCGTCCTAGGGTCGAGGCCCCCGTTGTCGGTTGCAGTTATTGGGATGCGTCCCAGGGTCGTAGACCCACTGCATCATATATTCCATTTTGGGGATGCATCCCCAGGCTGAGGCCCATTTTGTCAGCAGTATTGGGATGCGTCCCAGGGTCGAGGCCCCCGTTGTCGGTTGCAATTATTGGGATGCGTCCCAGGGTCGTAGACCCACTGCATCATATATTCCATTTTGGGGATGCGTCCGCGGGCCGAGGCCCATTTTGTCAATTGCAGGTATTGGGATGCGTCCCAGGATCGAGGTCCACTGCATCATCAACTCAGTTCGAAGCAGCAGGTAAGCCAGGTGGGCAGCTGGCGAGCCAGGTAAGTAAAAATGCATTGCACGAACTTTGATAGGATTGTCACTGGCACACACTGAACAAATCCCATCAAAGTGGGGGCGACTGTAGGCATTGCATTTTTGCATACCAGCCCAATGATGAGCCTCGTATGGAGGCACTACTTTTTAGTTACGGAAGTTGCGGAAAGCGGTCGTCGGAAAGGAAAGTCAGGAATTGACATTTTGGTGGATTTTATTCGCTCGTTTTGCTTCGGGTTTGTCGTCACATTTTCGTTTCAAAATCATCCTTCGCTCGGAATGATTTTGAAATGGAAAAGCCGACGCTGTCTTCAAAGGCATATGGCCGAAAATGAGGTGCATGATTTGGGGAATTATTTGTTTTATGTTTTTTTTTTTTGATTTTTTTGTTTAATTTATTTAGTTTGTGTATGGAATGTGTGAAGTGTGTATTTTATTTTGTGTTTTGGTTATTTGTTATTTTTGTTAAAATTATTATTTAATTGGTTGATAATTTTTAATGATTTAATTTAATTCAAATTATTTTATTGGTTGATAGATTTTAATTTTGCATGGAAAGTTAGAGAGAGAGAAAATGTGTGAGAAAGAGCGAGGATGATTCCGAGCGAAGGTGATTTGAAATGGAAAAGGCGACGACGAACTCGAAACAAAACGAGCAAAAATAAAATCCACCAAAAAGTCAATTCTTAACTTTGCCCTTCCGGCGTCCGCTTCCCGCGACTTAAAAGGTGGTGCCTTCGTACAAGCTCATCATCGGGCTGGTATGCAAAATGCAATGCCTACAATCGCCCCCACTTTGATGGGACTTATGCAGTGTGTGACAATGACAATCCTATCAAAGTACGTGCAATGCAATTTTACCTTACCTGGCTCGCCAGCTGCCACATGGTCCGCCTGCTGTGTTGAGTTGATGGTGCTAAGCCCCGTTACCTAGGGGCGTCGCGGTTGCGTCTCCGTACCTAGAGTGCCGCAGTGATGATGTTGGTTTGTGGGATGCTAACCCCGTACCTAGGGTGTCGCAGTGACGTTTCCGTACCCAGAGACCCAAAATGTCTGGATGCTAACCCCGTACCTAGGGTGTCGCAGTGAGTGACGTCTCCGTACCTAGAGACCCATAAATGTCTGAGTGCTAACCCCGTACCTAGGGTGTCGCAGCAGTGACGTCTCCGTACCTAGAGAGCCACAAATGTCTGAGTGCTAACCCCGTACCTAGGGTGTCGCAGTGACGCCTCCGTACCTAGAGTGCCACAAATGTCTGAATGCTAACCCCGTACCTAGGGTGTCGCGCGAGTGACGTCTCCATACCTAGAGAGCCACAAATGTCTGAGTGCTAACCCCGTACCTAGGGTGTCGCAGTGACGTCTCCGTACCTAGAGAGCCACAAATGTCTGAGTGCTAACCCCGTACCTAGGGTGTCGCAGTGACGCCTCCGTACCTAGAGTGCCACAAATGTCTGAGTGCTAACCCCGTACCTAGGGTGTCGCAGTGACGTCTCCATACCTAGAGAGCCACAGTGATGATGCTAACCCCGTACCTAGAGTGCCGCAGAGTTGATTTGATTATACCGTACCTGGTATGCTAAACCCTGTACCTGAGGTGTCACAGTTGCGTCTCCGTACCTAGAGTGCCGCAGAGTTGATTTGATTATGCCTCACCTGGCATGTTAAACCCCGTACCTAGGGCGTCACGGTGATTTCTCCATATCCGGAGTGCCGTAACTGGCAAAATTGATCTGATGTCTCCATTCCCGGAGTGCCGTACCTGGCAACAGTGATCTGATGTCTCCATACCCGGAGTGCCGTACCTGGCTGAACTGATCTAATGCCTCCATACCCGGAGTGCCGTACCTGGCTGATCTGATATCTCTATACCCGGAGTGCCGTACCTGGCAAAACTGATCATGATGTGGGCCTCAACCCGCAGAATTCCATACCCGGCAAAGACTGATAGTGATGTGGGCCTCAACCCGCAGAGTGCCATACCCGGCAAAGACTATTAATGATGTGGGCCTCGCCCCCAGAGTGCATACCCGGAAAAGACTGATAATGATGTGGGCCTCGCCCCCAGAGTGCCATACCCGGCAAAGACTGATAATGATGTGGGCCTCAACCCGCAGAGTGCCATACCCGGCAAATACTGATAATGATGTGGGCCTCGCCCCCAGAATGCCATACCCGAAAAAGATTGATAGTGATGTGGGCCTCAACCCGCAGAGTTCCGTACCTGGTAAAGACTAATAGTGATGTGGGCCTCGCCCCCAGAGTGCCTTACCCGGCAGATACTGATATGAACTGATGTGGGTCTCGCTCCTAAAATGCCTTACCCGGCAGATACTGATCTGAACTGATGTGGGCCTCGCCCTCATAATGCCATACCCGGCAGATACTGATATGAACTGATGTGGGTCTCGCTCCCAAAATGCCTTACCCGGCAGATACTGATCTGAACTGATGTGGGCCTTGCCCCCAGAATGCCTTACCCGGCAGATACTGATATAAACTGATGTGGGTCTCGCTGCCAAAATCCCATACCCGGCAGATACTGATCTGAACTGATGTGGGCCTCGCCCTCATAATACCATACCCGACAAAAATGATACTGAACTGATGTGGGGCCTCGCCCCAATGTGATATGGGCCTCGCCCTCGCACTGATGATGTAGGGTATCGCCCCCAAGCTGATATGGGCCTCGCCCTCGAACTGATAATGATGTGGGGCCTCACCCCAAAGCTGATATGGGCCTTGTTCCCAAGCTGACATGATATTCTATTTCACACATTGTATTACCTCTCACGAGATAATCTTGATAGCTAGACATATTTTTGTCCTCAACGAATGCTTCGTGTCAAAACCGATGAATCTTCAAAGTACTCGATACACTCAAACTCTGATCGTCTGAATAGGTGATCTGAACTAGACTCCTAGTGTGTGTGTGTGCTAAGGCTCTTTCGCAGCTTGTTCCTTAAGTGGGTCAACTTGGTGATTTCGCTTCAGAGAATCGAACCAATGGGTCTAACCAACCTGGATGTCTTGATCACATTCTGTGATTACTTCAGCATACTTTGATAGGATTTTCATTGTCACACACTGCATAAGTCCCATCAAAGTGGGGGCGACTGTAGGCATTGCATTTTTTCATACCAGCCCGATGATGAGCCTTGTACGGAGGCACCACCTTTTAAGTCGCGGGAGTCGCGGGAAGGGCAAAGTTAAGAATTGACTTTTTGGTGGATTTTATTCGCTCGTTTTGTTTCGGGTTCGTCGTCGCCTTTTCCATTTCAAAATCATCCTTCGCTCGGAATCCAATCCTCGCTCTTTCTCACACCTTTCTCTCTCTCTAATTTTCCTTGCTTGTGACCCTTTAACTTCCATGCAAAATTAAAATCTACCAACCAATTAAATAATTTGAATTAAATTAAATTATTAAAAATTACCAACCAATTAAATAACAACTTTAACAAAAATAAACAAATAATTAAAAACAAAAACAAAATTAAACAAAACAATAACAAACTCAAAATGCACCATGCCCCACGTACCAAACAGAGTAAACAAACCACACCTCCTTTTCCTTCAATCTTTCACATGCAAGCCACATTTTCCACCAAACAATTCCCCCACACCAATTGTCTTCTTCCCCACGTGAACCCCTCACCAACCTTTCACATGCAAGCCGCCCATTTTGACAATTAACAAACCAACAAACTTCCCTCCCATCACCATTTTTGATCACCATCAACTTCACGCACAACACCTGGACGGCACTTGATCATTATCTTCACAGCTCCATCAAACCCCACCATTTTTAAACCCCACGTAAATACCACCAATTCAAACAACTTGCCACCTTTTAACAAAACCATGCATTCATAAACAAACCTTTCCTCCATCATGTCCCAACCCCACGTGGAACCAAGCCTCACATGCATTCAACCTTTTCACATAACAAAACACAACCCCAACTCCATTATTTTTCCTCCATTTCACGGCCTCCACCCAAAAGATTCAACAGCCTCTGCAGTACCGAGAACCCTAGCCACTGTCTTCAAACCAAGCAACTCCACGAACCACTTGATCCAGCAACACATCTTCATCTTCTCGGCAGAACTGATCAGCTCGGCACCTCATGCAACCACTGCCGAGCACCGCATGCAGCAGCCATGTGAACCTCCTCTCTTCCTTCATTAACAACAACCATCACTGAACTCAGTACATCACCATCCCTCACTGGACTCATCATTTGGAACCTCTCGGCAACCCTCTCTCTCTCACTGAACCCTCGACTATTCTCAACTAAACCTCAATCATCATCAACTTGGCTCCCTGGATCTTGATCATCCCACGGCATCAACACTGTTCATCATCTTCTTCTCGGCTTCAAGGAGATCAAACAGACTAGTGCATCCACTCTCGGCAAACACCCAACCGAGCACCAAACCTTCACGCCCAAGCCCTTCACTGCCTCTAAGTCTTCATGACTGCCCCACACGCCCTAAGCCTTCACATCGCTTCTTAACACCACAAGCACCCTTCATAGCTTGAACCAGCTCTGAACCTCACGTAAATTCCCCCTGAAACATGCAGCTCACTGCCAACTGCCGAGCCTCATTCCCTTCAAACTGACTGAGTACCCCTAGCCTAGCCGAGCCCACACCCTTACCTACACACACACTGCCATAAGCTTCAAGCCGAGCACCATGCATGTGAATGACTCCCACAAACGGCCCTCAAATCATCCAGAAAATCGTCCCAAAAATAGCCCGGAAATGACGAGTGAAACAGAGAAAATTGCAAGTTAAAACACTGAGAAAATAGAGGAAACAGCAAGCGGGAAACAGCGAGTGAAAATAGCTAAAACAGCGGAAACAGGGGACCCGTGAAAACAACTGAAACAGTGGAAATAGTAGACCTGAGAAAATAGCAAAATAGCGAACCAGCGAAAACAGTCGAAATGACATCCCTTCCGGCACCGTGAAACGCACTCCCGGAAAGCGACTAAAAAGGTAAGACTTGAGGGCACCCTTTGTTATATTTTGTTGTTCCGGACACGGCGTACTCGGTTGACGTGGAATACGTCCAACCGGGTATTCGAGGTCCTACATTGAAAACGGCCGAATTCCTTGGCCACATATTTATTTTATGTTATGAGATTTTACTTTCGAAGCATGCAAATTAGACTAGGTTATTTTGGCCAATATGTATGTTGAGTAGACTTGGTTAATATTGCACAAATCCATTCATTACAAACGACATAAGTAAGGGACCATTCCGAACCCAACGGTTTGAGGTCTTCCCTTGCGAGGGGTGAGTGCGGCCTTAAATCTCATTTTCCTGGTTCACACACCGGGTGGCGACTCCATGTTATTCGTACTCCCAACTAGGCCCTGAGTCTAGAACAGCATGCGTCGTCCATTTCTGTTGTCTACAGCCCTTTCCGAGGGGGGTCAGGTTCAAAGACTTCAAAGTCGTCTGACTGAGATGGAGCAAGAACTGGCAAAACAATTGGAGGAGGATAAAGTAGAGAATCAGGGCCTCAAATCAGAGAACCATGACCTCAAATAATCCGAGGAAGGCACGTAGGTTAAGGTCTACTCCCTCCATCGAGCCTATGAGATCATGAAGAATGAGAGGAATGAGGCCAAGGCCGAGGCTTCCCAGAAGAAGGACGACCTCAGGCGTCAGCAATGGTGAACTACAATAGGCGAAAGTAAACTTGGAGAAAAAATGGGTCAATTGGAGAAAACTCCGGATGATCTAAAGAAGATAGAAACCGAGCTGTCTAGCGGCTTAGAGACTGTCAAACAAGAGGCCAAAATAGAGGGGATGGAGGAATGTGTGGAGGCATTCAAGTTGCTTTAACCCGGCCAGGACTGGGAGATAATTCACAAGATTATAAGGGTGTGCAAAGGGGAGATCACACAAGAAGAGGCATTTGGCCATATTTTAGAAGACCCCGAGGCCATTCAAGATCTTGAGCCAATGTCCATGGTGCCTCATACTCAAGGGGATCTCGGTCCTTCCCCATCTGCTACGGCTTATGCCAAGGTGGCTCATGGCCCTTCAACATCTGATGCTCCAAGTGATGAGGCTCTTGGCCCTTCAACCTCATCTGCTGTTCCCGAATAAGCCATGTTCTTGATCTTTGACAGTTCATTTTCCTTTTCTTTCTTCCTTTTTTTGTGTGGGTGATCGGTGGTAAACATACACGTAATGAAAGCGCACATATCGCTTAAGTAGTATAAAATATATCGATCCCGTGAGAACTTAATACCTACGCTATCAATTTATGAAGCTAAATGTCTACAAGTATCTAATTGATTTGATTGTTGGTTGGATGGTGATTTTTATCTAAAATAGTTAAATAAAACAGTACGAAGGTAAATTCTTAAAAAGTAATCAATATTATGAATCTATCTAGGGTTGTGAATCCTTCCAATATTCTTTTAAAGATGAAGTGATTATCTTATGTTTATGTAATATATCGGTTTATTAACCTGGAACACCAAAATATGCAAAAGCCTTTGTCGATGGTCAGATGCAAACACCCAAAGTAACTCAATTAATCATATGTCTAAGATAATTAAGTTACTCGAATTCATTAAGTTCAAGTTCCAATTATGGCTACCCACGCCCGACAGGTAAATGTCTATCCTGGAAGGAAATCTTTAAGGTGGATGTGAGATTGTGAGCTATTGAGTCTATGGATGAAACCTAAAATCTCTTCGTCAAGTTCATTTTAAGTCTACCAAATCAATCTTATTAGTGGCCAGTTAATAAGAATCATTAAGATTAAGACTCAATAAATAAACCTGTATATTACTCAAGACATAAAATAACCAACTTATAAACCAATGATATTGGAATTCATCACAACCCTAAATAATGTATTTAGTTACGACACATATATAGGACTAATAAAGACATAAATAAAGAAAACATCATGCAACTAATTGAAAACTAAAAAGGTAAAATTTACAATAATGAAATAAAATAATGGGGTTTGAGGATCCACTTTTATTATTTCAAATCTAGAAATCTCTCTTATTATGATATATAAATTTGCGTTATATTACCAACCGACCATACATGCGGTATCATGATTAAGTCAGATTTTTAATTAATTCCAACCGACCATAAAGGCGGTATCCAATTAAGTCAGGTTAAAATTAATTTAATTAAGTCCAACCGACCATAAAGGCGGTATCCCATTAAGTCAAGTTTTAAGATAATTTATATATTATAAGAGAGATTAATCTAAATTATAATAATAAAAGCTTCACCTTTACCCCAGTAGAAAGAAGTTACCTACTAATGCTTTAAAATAAAACAAAGAAAGATTTATTACTAAAAATAAAATTTAAATATAAGAAAACTGAAATTAAACAAACAAGACACTATATTATTAGTATTCTAAGGAAATTCCCCAGAAGAAAGTATGAATTTTCCTTCTGAATTCAGCCTCAATTTATAGGCTCCAAAATCGCCATGCGTCGCGACGTAAAACGCATACGCATCACGACGCGTGCTACAGTACTGTACAAGTGTTGGCAACTCAATAATTGCTTTAATGTCGCGACGCGTTGAGTGTCGGTGTCGCGATGCGGGGTGAAATGATGATGTCATGATGACGCATGGGATGACATGTGTTGGCAGCTGAATTATTAATTGTGCGTCGCGACGCAGAGGATGTTGCTCGTCGCGACGCGTGAATAGCAAATTTCCCATTTTAGCCCCGATTTAATTCCAGTGAGTTTCAAAACTTTATTTATCTGTAAAATAACATAAAAACATAAAAATATTCACGATACCCGAGAAAATATACAAAATATCAAGTAAAAGGGACGGTAAATATTGATATATTTTTCGTTTATCACACCATCAAACCTAACATTTTGCTAGTCCTCGAGCAAATCAACAAAATAAAATACAATAAATACTTAAATTAATCTAAGAAACTTTCATAAGGATCACAGTTGTATTTAGCGTATGCAACAAGCCTTTAAACCCCTAGGTGTCCCTGGTGGACGAGTTGTAGTCTCGTGAGGGCTTACATCGACGATACCCACAAACGTCAACCAAATGTACAATCAAACACACAAAACAAGTTAGTGACTAAAAAATTGAAATTCTTATCTAAGTTATTAGTTGTTTTCTTTCTTTCTTAATTACCAAATAAGTAAATTCTCTGATTATTTTTACCATTCTTTATATACACAACCAACAAGGTATTAATCAAATTATTGTGCCCACAATATTTATAAGTGTAGTTGAAAAGAGAGTAATATTTTTGTCATAAATTTATATCAGAATTCATACATTTTTGGCAATGGATTTTTTTGGCACATAACATCTTTAATCCATATAGCGAGTTTTGACTTAGTGACCCCCAAACCAGTTGGCTTTAGGGTACTAGGTGTTAAGACACCATACGGACTTAATTACTGCTTACTAAGGCAATAAGCAGTTAAAATTTAAATTTTCTACCGTTTGACGCGAGCAATCACTGCTTACTAAGGCAAGACGTATGGTTAATAAATAGAAACTTTATTAATATTAACTCAGGCTTTTACCGTTTGACGCGAACAATCACTGCTTATTGAGGCAAGACGTCCGGTTACTAAGTAAAAGCATGGTTAATTATTTATATACATAATTTTTTTCTTTATTTTTTTTATTCCATCGCTTTCAGATGCTTCTTCCTATAAACTAGAGCACTGAATATTACAAACTTTTCACTTAAAACCCATGTCCGTATGTTACCATGCATGTTGATAATACATGTCAAATGAGCATATGAAGATCCAATTTAGTCAGTATTATAGAGAATTCACGAATTTAAATAATTCAAAAGGAAAAAACAAAAATTAACTTGTTATGAATTAGTTTAAGATACGTCTCAAGAGTGGAAATTCCTTACACAGCTATCGCAAACACCATTCCACCTGGTTAGTCAAGTTAAAAAACATAAAAATCATTATTTTTTTTTAAATTTTTGAATTTTTGACTAAAAACCAAGCAGAAACAACACAACGACAAATAAAACAAGATACTGGTCAACTATTCCCCTCCCTCAAACCTAATTGAGACATTGTCCCCAATGTCTTAAAAAGAAGAAGAAAAGTTTAGAAGACAATATCTGGTTATCGTGGAATTCTACTTCTAAAAAGACAACTAAAGGTTAAGATCCAGATTTATCCGACGTTTCTTACCACGATCGTTATCGAACCAGTTTATCTTGGAAGGGATATGGTCAATTTGTTGTTTTTTTTAAGAGATAAAATCATTAGATGTTCTGGCAGTGAAGAGGATATCTTTTACGGGTTTTGAAAGGAACCCATTTCTCCGGGCATCTTCAAGAAACACAAAAAGAAAGTCAAAAAATACATCAACATTAAACAATCCAATTGGTTTCTGGTGTATGTTCAAGTTCGCCCAAGATAGCACTGTAAAAATTTCCTCTATCGTGCCCAAGCCACCTGGAAAAGTAATAAAAGCATTAGCATGGTTAATCATTTCAACAAGTCATTTGGACATACCTGGCACGATGCATTCCTCTCCGTTTGATTGTCCTATAAGATTCGCCTTTGCCAAAGGTTTTGGGATGATTCCCAAAACTTGACTACCTCATTTCTGTACTGCCCTCTGCCCGTTTGATTTTCTTATAAGATTCGCCTCATCCAAAGATTGCCACCGCCATATACTAAGTGCATATTCCTCTCAGCTATGACTCTACCCAATTCTTGTGCTGCCTCAGCGAATTCTGGTTTAGATCTAGAACTAGTCCCGCAAAACACACAGATGTTAACAACTCGTCTTCTTGAAGGGTGAGTAATAATAGCACTAGTACCTACCAAATGATAATTATTAACTGAATACTAAAATAAATCGTGAAAGTCAAAAAGTCTGGATCTTGTCGGCAAAAATAAAGAAAATAACAAAAAAATCACAATTATTAGTTAAAGATAAAAGAGATAATAATATTTACATAAAGTTCGGCTTGAATGACATCTATGTGTCTAAGACAAGCTTCCCATCTAATTTCTTATAATTGGAAAACAGGGTCTTTTAAAGTCAGATTCCCTAGACTTAATTATTGTATTTCTCTTTGAAATTGTGTATGTAAATTGCAAATTACGTGATACACATATCCACTGGGATGCGTCTCAAGAGTCAATGATATGTCATCTAAAAACTTCTTACTTATACCATCGCTAATGAATTTCATTTTATCTTCGCGGTTATCATACACCATTCCAAAAGAACGACAATGAGTATTACATGTACAACGTGCACATTTATAGCAAACACTTAATCGTTTAGCTCTTTTTTTCTTAGCATAGGTGTTTTATCCTAAACCAGGTAGAAATGAAATAAAAAGTCACATGACTCACCTACCAATCGGACTAGTGCTTTAATTATCCAACAAACGTCACTAGGAATACCTTTGATCATCAGAAGTCTCATTTGTTCAATGCGTGCTTTGTAGACTCTCGTCAGAGAGTTTTGAGGGAGAGAATGAAAATACTTGTGAAGTTTTGCGAGAACATCTTCCATCATGTCTGTGACTTTTCCTACAATGGGTGTCTTGTAAGCTGTCCAGTAGGCCTATAATGCGTCATCTAATTTTGTAGACCAATCCCTCCTTGTTGATCCAACGGTTCTCTCCAAGATTCTTTTGATTTCTTTGTTTGAAACTTCAACCTGAGCACTTTATTGAGGATGGTAAGCAGTGGCAACTTTAGGAGTAACTCCGTATTTGGATAGGAGTGCATCAAAGTATCTGTTGCAGAAGTGTGTGCCACCATCACTGATGATTGCCCAAGGTGTTCCGAAGCGAGTGAAAATATTCTTTTTAAGGAATTTTAACACCACTTTGGAATCATTTGATGGCAATGCTCTTGCTTCAACCAATTTGAAGACATAGTCTACTGCGACCAAAATATACATGTTTCCATATGATGGAACAAAGGGTCCCATAAAATCAATCCCTCATACATCAAATATCTCCACTTCGAGAATGATTTGAAGAGGTCCTTCATTTCTCCTCGAAATATTTCTCGTTCTATTGCACCTGTCACATTTAAGAATGAATAAGTGAGCATCTTTAAACAGAGTAGGCTAGAACAAACCTGATTGTAGGACTTTGGCTACAGTTTTATCTCCGCTGAAGTGTCCGACGTATGATAATGAATGACAATCTTGCAAGACACTATTAACCTCATCCCGTGATACATAACACCATAATAACTGATTAGCACAACGTTTGAATTGGTACGACTCATCCCAGACATAATGCTTGACTTATTTGAAGACGTTCTTCAGTTGATGATTTGTCCATTCGAACTGCCATTTCCCCGATACTATGTAGTTTACATAGTCAGCATACCATGGGATTTCTTACAGCTTGATGGCAAACAACTGTTCAGCTGGAAAAGTTTCTTTCATTGTCAGCTCATTGCCAGTTTTACCTCCATTTTCAAGCCTTGATAAGTGATCTGCCACTTGATTTTCTGACCCATTCCTATCTCAGATCTCCACGTCAAATTCTTGCAATAGAAGCACCAAACGGATCAATCTGGGCATGTCATCTTTCTTCGCGATCAGGTATTTGATTGCTGAATGATTTGTGTAGACCATCACCTTGGGACCCAGTAGATAGGAGCTATACGAGCAAATTCTTTTCAGTTTTTATGTAGTTGAGTTGTGCTTCATTCAAAGTTTTGCTTGCGTAGTAAATGGTGTGAAAAATTTTTATCTTACGTTGTCCCAGAACTGCACCTACAGAAAAATCACTAGCATTACACATCACTTCAAATGGAAGCGTCTAGTCTGGTGCTACTATGATGGGGCAGAGACCATCCTGTTTCAAAATTTGAAAGCATTGTGGCATTCTTTGGTGAAGTTGAAAGGCACGTCTTTGTCCAACAGATTGCATAGAGGTTTAGCAATCTTGGAGAAGTCTTTGATAAATCTCCTGTAAAATCCTGCATGCTCGAGAAAACTTTGAATCCCTTTTATGGATGATGGTGGAGGTAATTTTTCTATTGTCTCGATCTTTGCTTTGTCTACCTCAATTCCTTTCTGTGAGATCTGATGTCCCAAGACAATACCTTCATGCACCATGAAGTGGTATTTTTCCCAATTGAGTACCATGTTGGTATATTCGCATCTTTGTAACATTTTTTCCAGATTCTGCAAGCAGTGGTCGAACGAGTCTCCAAATAATGAGAAGTCATCCATGAAGACTTCTATGTTTTGTTGTATCATAACTGAAAAGATGGCCATCATGCA
>SKCR01007369.1:0-33933 GCA_019454045.1 Zanthoxylum bungeanum | reverse complement strand
CTGCCAATCTGACCCGTGCTTTCAATTACCCCAACGAATATCATTAGGAAACACCATGGATTGTTAGTAATCTCATTTATTCCAAGCGAGCTTTGTAGACTTTCATCAGAGAGTTTTGAGGGAGGAATGAAATTCTTGTGAAGAATTGCGAGAACTTCCTCCCTCGATCCTGAAATGTCTTAATCTGAAAAAACTAACACACCAAATTAAATCACACCAAATCACAATATATACACAAATTGCATGGGTTGCCTCTTTGCGAGTGCTAAGTTTAAAAGTCGTCAGCTAGACGTGACTTCTCGAACGTTAGGCTGGATCTGAAAGTGTGACACTTTCTTTTTGTCGCTCAAATGATTATCCCCAGTAGTGCTTGACACGTTGACTGTTAACCTTGAATGTTTCATGGTGTTGGGATCTAGTAACTCAACAGCTCCATATGGAAAAACCTGAGTGATCACAAATGGACCTGACCACCTTGATTTCAACTTTCCAGGAAACGTTTCAACCTTGAGTTGTACATCAGCACCTGCTGCCTTGGTTCCAACTGTCTGTGCACTATTTTTCGGTCATGCCATTTCTTGGTCTTTTCTTTGTAAAATCTGGCATTCTCGTAAGCCTGTAGGCGAAATTCCTCCAATTTGTTGAGTTGGTGAAGTCGTTTCTCTTCTGCAGCTTGTGAATCAAGATTCAACTTCTTCAGTGCCCAATATGCCTTGTGTTCAAGCTCAACTGGCAGATGGCACGCTTTCCCAAAACCAATCGATATGTGACATACCAATGGGTGTCTTGTAAGCTCTTCAGTAGGCCCATAATGCATCATCTAGTTTTGTAGACCAGTCTTTCCTTATTGATCCAATCCAACAGTTCTCTCTAAGATTTTTTGATCTCTCTGTTTGAAACCTCAACCTGTCTATTTGAATGTGGATGGTAAGCAGTGGAAACCTTGTGAGTAACTCCGTATTTGGATATGAGTGCATCAAAGTATCTGTTGCAGAAATGTGAGCCACCATCGCTGATGATTGCATGCAGAGTGTTCCGAACCGAGTGAAAATGTTCTTTTTCAGGAATTTGATCACCACTTTTGAATCATTGGATGGAAGTGAAATTGCTTCGACCCATTTGGAGACGTAGTCTACAGCAACCAGGATGTACAGGTTTCTGAATTATGGAACAAAGGGTCCCATGAAATCATACCAAGGGGCATCTTGTTGTTTCATGGCAAACAGCTGTTTATCTGGAAAAGTTTCTTTGATTGACAGATCTTTGCCAGCTGTTTCTCCATTCTCGAGCCTCGATAGATGATCTGCCACATGATTCTCTGTCCCTTTCCTATCTCGAATCTCCACGTCAAATTATTGTAGAAGAAGTATCCAATGGATCAATCTGGGTTTGGCATTTTTCTTCTTGATCAAGTATTTGATTGCTGAATGATCTGTGTAGACCACCACTTTGGGACCCAGCAGATATGAGCGGAATTTGTCAAAAGCATATACAACTGTGAGAAACTCTTTTTCAGTGGTTGTGTAGTTGAGTTGAGCTTCATTCAAAGTTCTGCTGGAGTAGTAAATGGTGTGGAAAATTTTTGCTTTGCGTTGTCCCAAAACTGCACCTGCAGCAAAATCACTAGCATCACACATCACTTCAAAAGGAAGGGTCCAGTCTGGTGCTACAATGATGGGGGCAGAAATCAGCTTCTTTTTAAGATCTCAAAAGCTTCTTGGCATTCTTTGGTGAAGTTGAAAGGCACATCCTTCTCCAGAAGATTGCACAAAGGTTTAGCAATCTTGGAAAAGTCTTTGATAAATCTCCTGTAAAAACCTGCATGTCCAAGAAAGCTCTGAATCCCTTTGACAGATGTCGGTGGAGGTAGTTTTTCAATTTTTTCAATCTTTGCTTTGTCTACCTCGATTCCCTTTTGTGAGATCCGGTGTCCAAGAACAATACCTTCATGCACCATGAAGTGGCATTTCTCCCAATTGAGCTCCAGGTTTGTATCTTCGCACCTTGGTAACACATGTTCCAAATTTTGCAAGCAGTGGTCAAAAGAATCTCCAAACACAGAAAAGTCATCCATAAAAACCTCCATACTTTGCTCCAACATGTCTGAGAAGAAGCCATCATGCAACGCTGAAATATAGCAGGGGCATTACAATAATCCAAATGGCATTCTGCGGAAAGAAAAGTACCATAGGGACATGTAAAGGTAGTTTTCTCCTGGTCTTCTGGTGCGATGGCAATCTGATTGTACCCTGAATATCCATCCAGAAAGTAATAGAACTCATGCCCTGCCAATCTGTCTAACATCTGGTCAATGAATGGTAGCGGTAAATAGTCATTCCGTGTTGCTTTGTTTAGCTTTCGGTAGTCCATGCATACTCTCCATCTAGTCACCATTCTTGTTAGAATCGGCTCGTTCTTTTGATTTGTGACAATAGTAATTCCTCCTTTCTTTGGCACACACTGCATATGACTTACCCAACTGCTGTCTGAAATGGGGTAAATGATGCCAGCATCCAACCATTTGATGATTTCTTTCTTCACGACTTCCTTCATGATTGGATTGAGTCTCTATTGATGCTCCACTGTGGGTTCTTACTCATCATTCATCAGAATCTTGTGCATGCAAAATGATGGACTAATGCCTAGAATGTCTGCTATAGTCCAGCCAATGGATCTTTTGTGCACTCGTAATACTCTCAGTAACTTTTCTTCCTGATCCAATGTTACTGAAGAAGAAATAATAACAGGTAATTCAGAAGAGTTTCCAAGAAATGCATACCTGAGATGGCTCGGAAGTAACTTCAACTCCAACTGTGGTGGTTCTTCAATCGAAGGCTTGATTCGATCTTTCTTAGGCAGTTCCAAGCTTTCAACTGGTGGTGTTGATTTAAATCAGAATGGTTTGTCAAGGTAGTGGATACATTCCGGGATTTCAGCATCTAGCTCGCTGTCAGTCATGTTGGTGATGCAAGCTTCGAGTGTATCCGTGGGATTTGGCTCAGTATCCTGAACAATACTATCAACAACATCAACTCTGAAGCATTCTTTTTCTTCCTTTTCATCACTCGGGAATTTCATGGCTTTGAAAACATTAAAGGTAACTTCTTGGTCCTGCACTTTCATGGTCAGTTCTCCTTTTTGCACATCAATCACAGTTTTACCTGTAGCCAAGAATGGTCTCCCAAGAATGATAGGTACTTCTTTGTCTTCTTCCATGTCAAGGATGATGAAATCTGGTGGGGAGAATGAGTTTGTCAACTTTGACCAGCACATCTTCAACAACACCTCTTGGAAATGCTAGTGTTCGATCAGCAAGTTGCAACGAGACTGAGGTAGGCATTGCTTCTCCAATCTGCAGTTTCCTGTAAATAGAAAAAGGCATCAAGTTAACACTAGCACCTAAATCACATAAAGCCTTACCGATGTAATGTTCTCCAATGGTGCATGGAAATGTGAAACTGCCAGGATCTTCCAACTTTGGGGGAATTTCATCTGAATAATGGCACTGCATTCTTCCGTCAATGCTACTGTCTCGTAGTCTCCCAATCTCCGTTTTCATGAAAGAATATCTTTCATGAATTTAAACATAGCTGGGCATTTCTTCCAACGCTTCTGCGAATGGGATGTTGATATGAAGCTTTTGAACACCTCTAGGAATCGAGCAAACTGCTTGTCCAGTTTGTTTTTCTGAAGTCGTTGTGGAAAATGGGGAGGTGGAGTGATTCTTTCTGGTTCTTTTTCCTTTACTTCTTTTTCCTTCATCTGTTGCTCTGCTTCTTTTGGAACTTCTTCTTTGGATACCTTGATTCCAACATCTTTGTTTATTTCAGTACCGCTTTTCAAAGTAATGGCTTGACATTGCTCTTTCCCTCGGTTCCTTGGATTTGGTTCTGTGTTGCTGGGAAGATTACCTGGCAGTCTGTAACTCTGAGCATTAGCCAGTTGTCCGATTTGATTCTCCAGTGCTTTGATGGAAGCAGATTGGTCCTGAAACATAGCATCATACTTTTTTAACTGAGCCAGCACTTCTGCTATTCCTGGTTCATTTGCCTGCTCCTGCCTTTGTTCTGTTGCTGGAATCCAGGTGGTGGATAGTTCTGCTGTTGGAATCCAGGTGGTGGATTGTTCTTTTGGCCCTGAATTGTTGCTCCATGAAAAATTAGGATGATTCCTCCACCCTGGGTTGTAGGTGTTGGAATATGGATTGTTCCCCTGTCTATTGAAATTGTTGACAAAATTCACCGTCTCTTCAATTGGGTTCGGCTCTGGTGCTCCTCCATATGGTGAACTTGTGGATCCAGTGGTAAGAGTCTCCATGAATTTGCATAACTGATCCAGCTTGGCGTTGACTGCTGTATTGACTCCACTTTCATAAATTCCTGCAATTCTTTGGATCATGCTCCTTTCTGTTGGCCACAAGGAATTGTTGTTGGCCATTTCTTCAATTAGGTCTTAGGCTTGATCTTCTCATTTTGCCATTAAAGCTCCTCCAGCAGCAGCATCGATTGTGGTTCTCATTATTCCAGAAAGTCCATTATAGAATGTTTGGACTTGAAGCCATTTTGGAATCTCATGGTGAGGACATTTCGGAGCAAATCTTTGTACCTTTCCCAAGCTTCGTAGAGAGTTTCTGAGTCTTGTTGTACAAAGGATGTGATATCATTCCTCAGTTTTCCAGTTCTGGCTGGTGGAAAGTACTTTGCAAGAAATTTGGTGGCTAAAGTGTTCCAAGTTGTGATGGAACCTGCGGTAGTGAATGTAGCCAAGCTTTAGCTCTGTCCTTCAAGGAGTATGGGAAAACACGTAGTCTCATTGCTTCTTCAGCTTCTCGGTTGTAATTGAAAGTGCCGCAAACTTCCTGAAAGTTGCTGATGTGGGCATTATGATATTCAGTTGCATTCCCCCCAAACTGAACTGACTGCTGAATCATCTGAATGCATGTTTGATGTCACCCGCATTTACTGGTAAGGGAGGAAGTACAATACATGAAATGAGTCTGTCAACCACCGGAATGGTTCTGTCTTGAATGGTAATTGGTGGTGCAACCTCCAAAGGTTCAGGTTCCATGTTGACTAAAGCTTCTTGGCCTTCTCGCTTTTCCCTTCTCAACTGTCTGATGGTTCTTTCAATTTATGGGTCAAGTGGTCGGAGTTCAAAGCTTCTGGTTCGTCTCATTAAGTTTATGAGAACCTGAAACACAAGAAAAAAAACAGTAAGTAAAAAGAAATTAGATACAAGTAAAGGTATCTAACCTCTAAACTAATAGTGAAAGATAAATAAGTCCCAGACAACGGTGCCAAAAACTTGATCGGTGCTTACACACGCGTATAACGCGAGCGCACGTATCGTTCAAGTAGTATAAAAAGTATCGATCATATGAGGACTTAATACCTAATCTATTAATTTTATGAGGTCAAATGATTACTAGTATCTAACAAGTTGATTGAATGATTTGAAATGGTGAAGATTTTAAATTTAAAAACAAGTAAATAAAATTGTTCGAAAGTAGGTTTAAGAAAATTCAATATTAAAAACTATCTAGGGTTGTGAATCTTTCTAATATCTTTTAAATATGAAGTGGTTATTTCATGTGTGTAATAAATCGGTTTACTAACCTGGAACACTAAAATTATGCGAAAGCCTCTGTCGATGGTCAGACGCAAATACCCATAATAACCCAATTGAACCATATGTCTATGTCAACCAAATTACCTCGATTCATTAAGTTTAAGTTCCAATTATGGCTACCCCGTCCGACAGGTATATGTCTATCCTGTAAGGAAATCTATTAAAGGGTTATCTATCCTCAAGTAAGATCGTGGGCTATTAAGTCTAAGGCTGAAACCTAAAATTCCTTTGTCAAGTTTATTTTAGATTTACCAGATCAATATTATTAGTGGCCAATTAACAAGACGCATTAAGCTTAAGACTTAATAAGTAAACCTTTAAATTACTCAAACTATAAATAACCCGTTATAAACCGGTGATATTAGAATTCATCATAACCCCAGATAACTATTTAGTTACAACTCATAACTAGGGCTAGTAAAAACTTAAAAGACATAAAGTAAAAATGCTGAAAAAATAATTGCGCTAAAACAAAAGCTGAAAGTAAATTACAATAAAATAAAATGCTAAGGTAAAAGGATCAACTATTACTACTACTAATTTAGATATCTCCATTGATATAATATATTAACTTGTGATTATTTTACCAACCAGCCATATAGGCGGTAACCTGATTAAGTCAAATTAGTCCAACCAGCCATAAAGGCGGAACCAAAATAAACCTGCCATATAGGCGGTAAGAAAATTTAATTACCAACCGACCTATCTGGCGGTATCCTTGATAAGTCAGGTTTTAAACCATATTAAAATGAATAACCAACCGACCAATATAGCGGTATCCTCATTAAGTCAATATTTAAATAGTGAATATATTATATTTAAGGGAGATTAATCTAAATAGCAATAGTAAAAGAATTACCTTTCACCCTAGCTGGGGAAGTTACCTCCTCATGGTGAATAGTAAAAACTGTAAAAGTAAAGAAAGTAAATTATTATTATTACAGAACGTAATTAAAATTTAATTACAAAACTGAAATTAAAAGAAACTATATAGAAAACTCTCTATTTACATCAGAGAAATTAGAGAGGAAGATACATCTGAAACTGAAATTTCGAGCTCTATTTATAGGCGTCAGTAGGGTGTTCGCGTCGTGACGCGAGTGATTATCGACGTGGCAGCTTCCGGTTTGTCGGCTTCAGATTTTGGATAAGGTGATAAGGTGACACATGGCGGCACGTGGCAAGGCGAATGATTGAGCTGATTTGGTGGCTCGTGATTTGCTGGTTTCAGATTCTTATCTGCCACGTGTCAATTCTGATAAATTAGCCAATAATTGAGCTGACGTGGCGATGATGTGACGACACATGGCGAAAGTGATTTTCGGTACCATAGAATTGCGACACGTGGCACGCTGTGATTGGCTGATGATGACGTGGTGACGACGTGGCACTTTGACTCGGTCAACCGGTGATGTGGATGATGACGTGGCAGACACGTGGAGTGACACATGGCGACAGGTGCCGATGGCGACTGTCAGCACCGTAGGATGATGACACGTGGCACGGCGCACGTTAGCAGATCGGCTATGATGATGACATGTGGAACGGCGCACGTTAGCAAAGACAAACTTCTCAGATTCTGACTTGTGGACCCGGTGCACGTTAGCAAGTCTTGGTTCATGTTAGGCGTCGCGACGCCAAAGGCTTGCGGGTCGCGACGTGCCAAATTTTGAAAAATCCCTTTTGTTCGATTTTCACTATTTTTGGCCCCAAATCACCTCCAGAGAGTCCTTAAACTTTATTTATCTACAAAATAACACAAACACATCAAAATATTAACAAAACTCAAGAAACTCTACAAAATATTAGGTCAAATGAGTGGGAAAAGTGATATAATTACCACTCATCACACCCCCAAAATAAACTAACATTTTGCTAGTCCTCGAGCAAAACATAAAATAAATAAACATAATAAAATTTAACTAAGCCACTTTCGTAGGGATCACGGTTGCATTTACGTATGCAACAAGCCTTTAAACCCCTAGGGGTCCCTAGTGGACGAGTTGTAGTCTCGTGAGGGTTTAAAGCAATAATACCCACAAACATTTTACAAAAGTAAAAAGGTAGCAAAAACTAATGCACACAAAAGTAAAAAGACAAGCGAAAAAGAGATAAAGAAGTTAGTGACTAATCAGGTGAAACTTCTATTCCAAGTTACTAGTTGTTTTTCTTTCTTTCTAAATTACTGAATAAGTAAATTCTCCTATTATATTTACATTCTCCATATACACAGCCAATAAAATATTAATCAACTCATTTTTGCCCACAAACAGTCACAAGTGCAGTTAATAAGAGAGTAATATTTTTGTCCTAAAGTTTTATCAAAATTCACACCTTTTTGTAGCAATTGACTAATTTTTCTGATTTTTTCTTTGATTTTTGATTTTTTTTATATACAATATCATTCATCTATGTAGGGAGTGTTGGGTCGGTGGCTCCCAAACCAGTTGGCTTTAGGGCACTAAGTGTTAAGACACCCCTACAGACTTAATTACTCAGACTTCATATATATATATTTTTGCAACATCCTTGATCCATGTAGCGAGCTTGGGGCCAGTGACTCCCAAACCAGTTGGATTTAGGTCACTAGGTGTTAAAACACCCTTATAGACTTAATAACTCGGACCTCATATGTTACATTTTTTTTACTCTATCACTTTTTGAGATGATTTCTCCAATTAAACTAGAGCACTAAATATTACAAACTTTTCACTTACAAACTCATGTCCGTAGTTACTATGCATGTTGATAATACCTGCCAACTGAGCATATGAAGATCCATTTTAGTCAGTATTATGGAGAATTCACAAATTAAATAATTCAAAAGGAAATAAACAAAAATTAACTTGTTCCGAAATAGGTCTCAGGAGTGGAAACTCCTTACTCAGCTATCTCTTACCAATTTCACCTTTTTAGTCAAAATAAAAACACAAAAACGCAAAATATTTTTATAATTTTTGAAAAAATTTCAATATTTTTTGTATTTTTGAAAAATTGTGGACTAAAAATAAAAACAACACACATATTAAAAACAAGGTACTGATCAACTAATTCCCTCCCCCCAAACCTAAATGAGACATTATCCCCAATGTCTTAAACAGTAGAAGAAGAGTTTAGAATATAATACCTGGATAACTGAAATTCTACACGAAAAGTTAAAGGTTAAGATCCAGATTAATCCGATGCCTCTTACCACGATCGTCTTCGGACCAATTTATCTTTGAAATTATAGGGTCATTTGTGGTTCATAGGCTAAGATTTGGTCAATTAGATCCGGAGCAGTTCTGGCAGTGAAGATGAGTTCTTTCATAAGTTTTGATACGAACCCATTTCTTCGAGCATCATCAAGAAACACATAAAGAAAATCATAAAATCCTTCAACGTTGTACAGTCCAAGCGGTTTCTGGTGTATGTTCAGGTTCGCCCAAGATAACACTGTAAAAATTTCTTTCAATGTACCCAAGCCACCTAGCAAAGCAATAAAAGCATCAGCATGATTAATCATTTCTACCAATCGTTCAGACATACCTGGCACGATCAGTTCCTCTCCGTTTGATGGTCCAATAAGATTTGCTACCTCTGCCAAAGGTTTTGGGATGATTCCCAAAATGTGACTGCCTCCCTCCTGTACAGCTTTTGAAACGATCCTCATAAGTCCAAGATTGCCTCCGCCATATACTAAGTGCATATTCCTTGCAGCTAAGACCCGACCCAATTCTTGTGCTGCTTCTACGTATTGTGGCTTAACACCAACACTAGTATCGCAAAATACACAGATGTTTTTCAACTCGTCTTCTTGAAGTGGCTTCCATGTTTTCCTCTGGATGTCTTCAAAAGTGCAATGATGAGTTGAATTTATAACACTTGAATGGTGAGTAAAATAATAGCACTAGTACCTGCCAAATGACAATTATTAGTTAACCGTAAAATAAATCGTGATAGTCAAAAAGGTCTGGATTCTGTCGGAGAAAATAAAACAAAAAACAAATTACAATTATTAGGAAAAGACAAAGAGATATAATATGTACAAGAAAATTAGCGGCTTGAATGACTTCTATGCGTTAGGGACAAGCTTCCCATCCAAATTCCTTATATAATTGGCAAATAGGGTCTTTTTGAGTCAGATTCCCGAGACTTAATTGTTGTCTTTCTCTTAGAATTATGTATATTATGTAATATTTGATGATAACATATCCACTGGGATGCGTCTCAAGAGTTGAAGATATATATTACAAAGACTCCTTACTGAAGCCATCCCTAATGAATTTATTTATCTTCGTGATTATCAGACCCATTCCTAAAGAACGACAATGAGAATTGCAATTCCAGCGTGCACATTTGTAACAAACACCCATTTCTTTAGCTCTACGTTTCTTTACATAGGTGCTTCTTCCAAAACCAGGCAGATGTGAAATAAAAGAGTCAGAAGACTCACCTGTCAATCTGACCCGTGCTTCAATTACCCAACGAATATCATTAGGAACACCATGGATCGTTAGTAATCTCATCTGTTCCAAGCGAGCTTTGTAGACTTTCATCAGAGAGTTTTGAGGGAGAAAAGGAAATTTCTTCTGAAGAATTGCGAGAACTTCTTCCATCCTGAAATGTCTTAATCTGAAAAAACTAAACACATAAAATTAAATCACACCAAATCATAATATATACAAAAATTGCATTGTTGCCTCCCTGCGAGCGCTAAGTTTAAAAGTCGTCAGCTAGATGTGACTTCTCAAACGCTAGGCTGGATCTGAAAGTGTGACACTTTCTTTTTGTCGCTCAAATGATTCTCCCCAGTAGTGCTTGACACGCTGACTGTTAACCTTGAATGTTTCGTTGGTGTTGGGATCTAGTAACTGAACAGCTCCATATGGAAAAACCTGAGTGATCACAAATGGACCTGACCACATTGATTTCAACTTTCCAGGGAAAAGTTTCAACCTTGAGTTGTACAACAACACATGCTGCCTTGGTTCCAACTGTCTGTGCACTATTTTTCGGTCATGCCATTTCTTGGTCTTTTCTTTGTACAATCTGGCATTCTCGTAAGCCTGTAGGCGAAATTTCTCCAATTCGTTGAGTTGGTGAAGTCATTTCTCTTCTGCAGCTTGTGAATCAAGATTCAACTTCTTTAGTGCCCAGTACGCCTTGTGTTCAAGCTCAACTGGCAGATGGCACGCTTTCCAAAAAACCAATCGATATGGGACATACCAATGGGTGTCTTGTAAGATCTTCAGTAGGCCCATAATGCATCATCTAGTTTTGTAGACCAGTCTTTCCTTGTTGATCCAATCCAACGGTTCTCTCTAAGATTATTTTGATCTATCTATTTGAAACCTCAACCTGTCCATTTGACTATGGATGGTAAGCAGTGGCAACCTTGTGAGTAACTCTGTATTTGGATAGGAGTGCATCAAAGTATCTGCTGCAGAAATGTGAGCCACCATCGCTGATGATTGCACGAGGTGTTCCGAACCGAGTGAAAATGTTCTTTTTCAGGAATTTGATCACCACTTTTGAATCATTGATGGCTGTGAATTGCTGACTTCACCCATTTGGAGACGTAGTCTACAGCAACCAGGATGTACAGTTTTCCGAATGATGGAATAAAGGGTCCCATGAAATCAATACCCCACACATCTAATATTTCCACTTCTTGAATATTTTGCAACGGTCTTTCATTTCTCCTTGAAATATTCCCCGTTTTCTGGCACCTGTCACATTGAAGAGCAAAAAGATAAGCATCTTTAAAAAAATGGGCTATAACAAACCTGATTGTAGGACTTTGGCTACAGTTTTGTTTCCGCTGAAGTGTCCACCATATGGTGATGAATGACAGTGCTGCAAAACACTGTTGACCTTCCTCCTGTGGAACAAACCGTCTCAATAATTGATCAGCACACCGTTTGAACAGGTACGGCTCATCCCAGACATAGTGTTTGACTTCTTCGAAGAATTTCTTCCGTTGCTGAGTTATCCATTCCAACGGCCATTTTCCTGACACAATGTAGTTGACATAGTCAGCATACCAGGGCATCTTGTTGTTTCATGGCAAACAGCTGTTCATCTGGAAAAGTTTATTTGATTGACAGATTTTTTGCCAGCTGTTTCTCCATTCTCGAGCCTCGATAGATGATCTGCCACATGATTCTCTGTCCCTTTCCTATCTCGAATCTCCACGTCAAATTCTTGTAGAAGAAGTATCCAACGGATCAATCTGGGTTTGGCATCTTTCTTCTTGATCAAGTATTTGATTGCTGAATGATCTGTGTAGATCACCACTTTGGGACCCAGCAGATAGGAGCGAAATTTGTCAAAAGCATATACAACTGCGAGCAACTCCTTTTCAGTGGTTGTGTAGTTGAGTTGAGCTTCATTCAAAGTTTGTGCTGGAGCAGTATGGTGTGCAAAAGTTTTACTTTGCGTTGTCCCAAAACTGTACCTACAGCAAAATCACTAGCATCACACATCACTTCAAATGGAAGGGTCCAGTCTGGTGCTACAATGATGGGGGCAGAAATCAGCTTCTGTTTTAAGATCTCAAAAGCTTCCTGGCATTCTTTGGTGAAGTTGAAAGGCACATCCTTCTCCAGAAGATTGCACATAGGTTTAGCAATCTTGGAAAAGTCTTTGATAAATCTCCTGTAAAAACCTGCATGTCCAAAAAAGCTCTGAATCCCTTTGACAGATGTCGGTGGAGGTAGTTTTTCAATTGTTTCAATCTTTGCTTTGTCTACCTCGATTCCCTTTTGTGAGATTCGGTGTCGAAGAACAATACCTTCATGCATCATGAAGTGGCATTTCTCCCAATTGAGCTCTAGGTTTGTATCTTCGCACCTTTGTAACACATGTTCCAAATTTTGCAAGCAGTGGTCAAAAGATTCTCCAAACACAGAAAAGTCATCCATAAAAACCTCCATACTCTGCTTCAACATGTCTGAGAAGATGGCCATCATGCAACGCTGAAATATAGCAGGGCATTACATAATCCAAATGGCATCCTGCGGAAAGCAAAAGTACCATAGGGCAAAAGTAACATGTCTAAAGGTAGTTTTCTCCTGGTCTTCTGTTGCGATGGCAATCTGATTGTACCCTGAATATCCGTCCAGAAAGCAATAGAACTCATGTCCTGCCAGTCTGTCTAACATCTGGTCGATGAATGGTAGCGGAAAATGGTCCTTCTGTGTTGCTTTGTTCAGCTTTCGGTAGTCCATGCATACTCTCCATCTAGTCACCATTCTTGTTGGAATCAGCTCATTCTTTTGATTTGTAACAATAGTAATAATTCCTCATTTCTTCGGCACACACTGCATAGGACTTACCCAACTGCTGTCTGAGATGGGGTAAATGATGCCAGCATCCAACCATTTGATGATTTCTTTCTTCAACGACTTCCTTCATGATTGGATTGAGTCTCCGTTGATGCTCCACTGTGGGTTTGTACTCATCATTCATCAGAATCTTGTGCATGAAAAATGATGGACTAATGCCTCGAATGTCTGCTATAGTCCAGCCAATGGCTCTTTTGTGCTCTCGTAATACTCTCAGTAACTTTTCTTTCTGCCCCAATGTTAGTGAAGAAGAATAAATAACAGGTAATTCAGAAGAGTTTCCAAGAAATGCATACCTGAGATGGCTCGGAAGTAACTTCAGCTCTAGCTGTGGTGGTTCTTCAATCGAAGGCTTGATTCGAACTTTTAGGCAGTTCCAAGCTTTCAACTGGTGGTGTTGATTTGAATCGGAATGGTTTGTCAAGGTAGTTGATACATTCCAGGATTTCAACATCTAGCTCGCTATCAGTCATGTTGGTGATGCAAGCTTCGAGTGTATCCGTGGGATTTGGCTCAGTATTCTGAACGATACTATCAATAACATCAACTCTGAAGCATTCTTCTTCCTTTTCATCACTCGGGAATTTCATGGCTTTGAAAACATTAAAGGTAACTTCTTGGTCCTGTACTTTCATGGTCAGTTCTCCTTTTTGCACATCAATCACAGTTTTACCTGTAGCCAAGAATGGTCTCCCAAGAATGATAGGTACTTCTTTGTCTTCTTCTTCATGTCAAGATGATGAAATCTGCTGGAGAATGAGTTTGTCAACTTTGACCAGCACATCGTCAACAACACCTCTTGGAAATGCTAGTGTTCGATCAGCAAGTTGCAACGAGACTGAGGTAGGCATTGCTTCTCCAATCTGCAGTTTCCTGTAAATAGAAAAAGGCATCAAGTTAACACTAGCACCTAAATCACATAAAGCCTTACCGATATAATATTCTCCAATGGTGCATGGAACTGTGAAACTGCCAGGATCTTCCAACTTCGGGGGAAGTTTCCTCTGAATAATGGCACTACATTCTTTCGTCAATGCTACTGTCTCGTAGTCTCCCAATCTCCATTTTCATGAAAGAATATCTTTCATGAATTTAACATAGCTGAGCATTTCTTCCAACGCTTCTACAAATGGGATGTTGATATGCAGCTTTTTGAACACCTCCAGGAATCGAACAAACTGCTTGTCCAATTTGTTTTTTCTGAAGTCGCTGTGGAAAAAGTGGAGGTGGAGTGATTCTTTCTGGTTCTTTTTCCTTTGCTTCTTTTTCCTCCTCCTGTTTGCTCTACTTCTATTGGAAATTCTTCTTTTGATACCTTGATTCCAACATCTTTGTTGATTTCAGTACCGCTTTTCAAAGTAATGGCTTGACATTGCTCATTCCCTCGGTTCCTTGGATTTGGTTCTGTGTTGCTGGGAAGATTACCTGGCGGTCTGTAACTCTGAGCATTAGCCAGTTGTCCGATTTGATTCTCCAGTGCTTTGATGGAAGCAGATTGGTTCTGAAACATAGCATCGTATTTTTTTAACTGAGCCAGCACCTCTGCTATTCCTGGTTCATTTGCCTGCTCCTGGCCTTTGTTATGTTGCTGGAATCCAGGTGGTGGATTGTTTTTTTTGCCCTGAATTGTTGCTCCATGAAAAATTAGGATGATTCCTCCACCCTGGGTTGTAGGTGTTGGAATATGGATTGTTCCCCTGTCTGTTGAAATTATTGACAAAATTCACCGTCTCTTCAATTGGGTTCGGCTCTGGTGCTCCTCCATATGGTGAACTTGTGGATCCAGTGGTAAGAGTCTCCATGAATTTGCATATCTGATCCAGCTTGGCGTTGACTGCTGTATTGACTCCACTTTCATAAATTCCTGCAATTCTTTGGATCATGCTCCTTTCTGTTGGCCACAAGGAATTGTTGTTGGCCATTTCTTCAATTAGGTCTCAGCTTGATCTTCTCCTTTTGCCATTAAAGCTCTTCCAGCAGCAGCATCGATTGTGGTTCTCATTATTCCAGAAAGTCCATTATAAATGTTTGGACTTGAAGCCATTTTGGAATCTCATGGTGAGGACATTTTGGAGCAAATCTTTGTACCTTTCCCAAGCTTCGTAGAGAGTTTCTGAGTCTTGTTGTACAAAGGATGTGATATCATTCCTCAGTTTTCCAGTTCTGGCTGGTGGAAAGTACTTTGCAAGAAATTTTGTGGCTAAAGTGTTCCAAGTTGTGATGGAACCTGCTGGTAGTGAATGTAGCCAAGCTTTAGCTCTGTCCTTCAAGGAGTATGGAAAACACGTAGTCTCATTGCTTCTTCAGCTTCTCGGTTGTAATTGAAAGTGCCGCAAACTTCCTGAAAGTTGCTGATGTGGGCATTATGATATTCAGTTGCATTCCCCCCAAACTGAACTGACTGCTGAATCATCTGAATGCATGTTTTGATGTCACCCGCATTTGCTGGTAAGGGAGGAAGTACAATACATGAAATGAGTCTGTCAACCACCGGAATGGTTCTGTCTCGAATGGTAATTGGTGGTGCAACCTCCAAAGGTTCGGGTTCCATGTTGACTAAAGCTTCTTGGCTTTCTCGCCTTTCTCTTCTCAACTGTCTGATGGTTCTTTCAATTTATGGGTCAAGTGGTCGGAGTTCAAAGCTTCTGGTTCGTCTCATTAAGTTTATGAGAACCTGAAACACAAGAAAACAAAAACAGTAAGTAAAAAGAAATTAGATACAAGTAAAGGTATCTAACCTCTAAACTAATAGTGAAAGATAAATAAGTCCCCGATAACGGCGCCAAAAACTTGATCGGTGCTTACACACGCGTATAACGCAAGCGCACGTATCGTTCAAGTAGTATAAAAAGTATCGATCATATGAGGACTTAATACCTAATCTATTAATTTTATGAGGTCAAATGATTACTAGTATCTAACAAGTTGATTGATTGATTTGAAATGGTGAAGGTTTTAAATTTAAAAACAAGTAAAAAAATTGTTCGAAGTAGGTTTAAGAAAATTCAATATTAAAAACTATATAGGGTTGTGAATCTTTCTAATATCTTTTAAAAGATGAAGTGGTTATTTCATGTTTGTGTAATAAATCGGTTTACTAACCCGGAACACTAAAATTATGTGAAAGCCTATGTCGATGGTCAGACGCAAATACCCAGTATAACCCAATTGAACCATATATCTATGTCAACCAAATTACCTGGATTCATTAAGTTTAAGTTAGAATTATGACTACCCCCGCCCGACAGGTATATGTCTATCCTGTAAGGAAATCTATTAAAGGGTTATCTATCCTCAAGGAAGATCGTGGGCTATTAAGTCTAAGGCTGAAAGCTAAAATTCCTTTGTCAAGTTTATTTTAGATTTACCAGATCAATCTTATTAGTGGCCAATTAACAAGACGCATTAAGCTTAAGACTTAATAAGTAAACCTTTAAATTACCAAACTATAAAATAACCCCTTATAAACCGGTGATATTAGAATTCATCACAACCCTAGATAACTAATTTAGTTACGACTCATAACTAGGTCTAGAAAAAACTTAAAAGACATAAAGTAAAAATGCTGAAAAGTAATTGCGGTAAAGTAAAAGCTGAAAAGTATAATACAATAAAATAAAATGCTAAGGAAAAATGATCAACTTTTACTACTACTAATTTAGATATCTCCCTTAATATAATATATTAACTTGTGATTATTTTACCAACCAGCCATATAGGCGGTAACCTAATTAAGTCAAATTAAGTCCAACCAGCCATAAAGGCGGAACCAAAATAAACCTGCCATATAGGCGGTAAGAAAATTTAATTACCAACCGACCAATCTGGCGGTATCCTTGATTAGTCAAGTTTAAACCAGATTAAAATGAATTACCAACCGACCAATATAGCGGTATCCTCATTAAGTCAATATTTTAAATAGTGAATATATTATATTTAAGGGAGATTAATCTAAATAGCAATAGTAAAAGAATTACCTTTCACCCTAGTAGGGGGAAGTTACCTCATCATGGTGAATAGTAAAAACTGTAAAAAGTAAAGAAAGTAAATTACTATTATTACAGAACGTAATTAAAATTTAATTACAAAACTGAAATTAAAAGAAACTAGATAGAAAACTCCATATTTACATCAGAGAAATTAGAGAGGAAGGTACATCTGAAACTGAAATTTCGAGCTCTATTTATAGGCTTCAGTAGGGTGTTCGCGTCGCGACGCAAGTGATTGTCGACGTGGCAGCTTCCGGTTCATCGGCTTCAGATTCTGGATAAAGTGATAAGGTGACACGTGGCGGCATGTGGCAAGGCGAATGATTGAGCTGACGTGGCGGCTCGTGATTGGCTGGTTTTAGATTCTTATCTGCCATGTGTCAATTCGGATAAATGAGCCAATAATTGAGCTGACGTGGCGACACATGGCGAAAGTGATTGTCGGCACCATAGAATTGTGACACGTGGCACGCTGTGATTGGCTGATGATGACGTGGCGACGACGTGGCACTTTGAATCGGTCAACTGGTGATATGGATGATGACGTGGCAGAAACGTGGTGACAGGTGGCGATGGCGACTGTCGGCACCATAGGATGATGACATGTGGCACGACGCACGTTAGCAGATCGGCTGTGATTGTGACACGTGGCACGGCGCACGTTAGAAAGTCAAACTTCTCAGATTCTGACTTGTATACCAGGCGCACGTTAGCAAGTCTTGGTGCATGTTAGGCGTCGCGACGCGCCAAATAACGAAAATGCCCTTTTTTCCGATTTTCACTATTTTGGCCCTAAATCACCTCCAGATAGTCCTTAAACTTTATTTATCTACAAAATAACACAAAACACATCAAAATATTCACAAAACTCAAGAAACTATACAAAATATTAGGTCAAATGAGTGGGAAATAGTTATATAATTACCACTCATCAGTTTCTCCTATTATTTCCATACTCTCAAATGATAAATTAACGGGAGAAAATTATGTTAAGTGGAAAAGTAACATGAACGTTATCCTGGTCTACGAAGACCTAAAATTTGTCATGACGGAGGAGTGTCCTCCCGAACCGACCAGAAATACTAGCCAAGCTGTGTGTGATGCCTACCAGAAATGGGTCGCAGCTAATGAGAAATCATGCCGCTACTTACTAGCAGGGATGTCTGAGGTTCTTGCTGCAAAGCATGAACCTATGGCTTTAGTATCTCAAATGATGGAGTCATTATAGGTCATGTTCGGGCAGCTTCAGAGCGTCAACGTCATGAGGCTATGGTCTCAGCAATGACTCCTAGGATGAAGGATGAGACATTTGTTCGAGATCACGTATTGAGGATGATGACCTATCTCAACACTGTTGAAACCCATGGAGATCGTATTGACGAGCGTAGTTAAGTGACCATGAATATGGAAACTCTTCCAAAGAGTTTCCTACAGTTTAAAAGCAATTATGTTATGACAAGTTGACTTTTACTTTGACCCAGCTGCTTAATAAGCTCACCCACTACGAACCATGCTTGTGGATCCTCGTAAACCCAGTGTTGAGGAAAAAGTTGCCGAGTCTTCTAAATCTGCAAAGATGAAGAAGAAAGGAACTGGGAAGGCTAATGTTAAGCCTATGAAGAAGAAGAACAAGAAAGGCTCTAAGGATTCCAAGCCCAAGGGAAAGTGTTTCCACTGCAATAAGAACAGGTATTGGAAAAGGAATTGTCCTAAATACCTTGATGAGCTGAAGAAGAAAAATGATACAGGTAAATATGATTTACTTGTTATCAAATCTCTATTAGTGGAGGATGATAAATCCACTTGGATTGCTGATTCTGGAGCCATTAACCATGTTTGTTCTTCTTTGCAGCTAATTGACTCATGGAGAGACATTGCTGAAGGTGACTACACCATGAGGGTCGGGACAAGGGATGAAGTTTCATCAAGAACATTGGGAGTTTCCAGTTTAAAATTTAAAAATAATAGTTATTTAAATTTGAACAATGTGTTATTCATTCCTGGTTTTCGCAGGAATTTGATTTCTATTTCTAAACTTTTGGATGATGGTTTTTCAATTTCTTTTAATAGCAATTTGATTATTATTGGTAGAAATGGATTAACCATATGCACAAGAAACTCAGAAAATAACTCTTATGTGTTAAGACCATTAACACATAGGTCACTGCTCAACGCTGAAATATTTAAGGTTGAGAAACCTAAAACTAAACGGCAAAAGTTTTCTCACGATGACACATATTTGTGGCATCTTAGACTTGGTCATATCAGCCTTGACCGGATAGATAGATTGATAAAGAATGGAGCCTTAAACCAGTTAAAGCTCGGAACTTTACCAGTCTGTGAATCCTGTTTAGAAGGAAAAATGACTAAGAGACATTTTACTGGAAACAGTATAAGAGCCAGTCAACCACTTAAGCTTATAAATTCGGACATTTACGGACCGATGAATGTAAGAGCCCGAGGTGGTTATGAATACTTTTTCATATTTATTGACGATTATTCCAGATATGGGTATGTTTACCTAATGCAGCACAAATCATATACTTTTGAAAAAGTTCAAAGAGTATCGTGCTAAGATTGAGAACCTGTTAGGTAAAAAAATCAAAACTCTACGATCATATCTTAGAGGAGAATACATTGACAAAGATTTCAAGGAATTCTTGATTGAGTATGAGATAGTATCCCAGCTCACAGTACCTGGAACACCACAGCAAAATGGTGTTGCGGAAAGGAGAAATTGGACCCTACTAAACATGATAAGATCTATGTTTAGTTATAGCTCACTACCTAGTTCGTTTTAGGGGTATGCATTGCAAACAGCAATGCGTATCCTTAATGTAGTTCCATCTAAGTCTGTTCCTAAGACTCTCTTAGAGTTGTGGAATGGTCGTAAAACTAGTTTACGATATTTCCGCATATGGAGGTGTCTAGCACATGTACTGAAGAATAAGACTACAAAATTATAGCCACGTTCTCAGTTCTGCCTATTTGTAGGTTATCCTAAGGAGACTAGGGGTGGATTCTTCTATAGCCATGAAGATAATAAAGTGTTTGTATCAAAAAATGCTACGTTTCTAGAGGAGGACTATATGAAGGAGTTCAAACCTCAAAGTAAAGTGTTACTCGAGGAGTTACTTACTGGTTTGACCAGCACACCATCATCAACGACAGTTGACAAATACATAGCACCTTTGACATCTAAGTGTCAGATGTGAGTTCATCAGAATAATCTACCACCTAGACGTAGTGGGAAGGTTGTGCGACAACCTGACTGCTATCTAGGAGTTGTAGACGCACAAGTTGTCGCATCCAGCGATGGTATAGATGATCCATTTACCTATCGTAGTGCAATGGCTGATTCTGATAAAGAGAAATGGCTCAAATCCATGAACCTATAGATGGAGTCTATGTACTCCAACTCAGTATGGGAACTTGTAGACCAACCTGATGGGGTAAAACCTATAGGTTGCAAGTGGATCTACAAAAGAAAGTGGGGAGCAGATGGGAAGGTACAGACCTTCAAGGCTAGGCTAGTGGCCAATGGTTATACCCAGAAAGAGAGAGTTGATTATGAGAAATCTTTCTCGCTAGTAACCATGCTCAAATCCATTGCCGCATATTATGACTATGAGATTTGGAAAATGGACGTCAATACTACATTCTTGAATGGCAATCTTGATGAGTGTATCTATATGGTACAACCAGAGGGGTTCATAGCCCAAGGTCAAGAGAAAAAGGTTTGCAAGCTGCAAATGTCCATTTATGAACTCAAGCAGGCATCTCGAACTTGGAATATAAGATTTGATACCACGATCAAGTCTTATGACTTTGAGCAGAATGTTAATGAGCCTTGTGTATACAAGCGCGTCATTGACGATGAGGTGGTTTTTCTTGTTTTATACGTCGATGATATTTTACTCATTAGGAATGATGTAAAGATATTATCGGACGTGAAAACCTAGCTAGCTAACCAATTCTAAATGAAAGATTTAGGAGAGTCCAGTTATGTTCTTGGGATTCAGATACTTCGGGATCGCAAGAAACGACTGTTAGTTATGTCTCAGACATCCTATATCGACATGATCCTTGTACGATTTGGGATGCAGAATTCCAAGAAAGGAAATTTGCCTTATCGACATAGAATTCACTTGTCAAAAGAACAGTCTCCTAAGACACCTCAAGATATTGAGGAAATGAGACATATCATATATGCCTCGACATTTGGTAGTCTCATATATGTTGTGTTATGCACGAGACCGGACATTTGTTTTGTAGTGGGAGTAGTCAGTAGGTTTTAGTCTAACCCATGATTGGATCATTGGGTGGCTGTGAAACACATTCTCAAGTATCTTAAGAGAATGAGAGATTATATGCTTGTATATTTCGGTGAAGATATGATCCTAAGGGGATATACAGACTCTGATTTTTCGACGGATGTCGATACTAGGAAATCAACATCTAGATCAGTGTTTACCCTAGGTGGTGGGGCTATAGTATGACGGAGTATAAAGCAATATTGCATTGCTGACTCCACCATGGAGGCCGAGTATGTAGCAGCTTGTGAAGCAGCTAAGGAAATAGTCTGGCTCCGTAAACTCTATAGGAAACGCTTTCCTCGCGGAGCGAAAATGGTTTAGGCACACTGATCGGACTTGAAAAAATTTTATGGCCTTCTCCTTTGAATGTTGAATGCTACTGCTACCACCACTGAAATTTTGCTTCATTTTTAGACAAAATTCCAACCCCGAAACAGCCCCAGAATAGTCCTCGAACAGCCCCGAACAGCCGGGCAAAAACTGGACTGTTTTGGACTCGATTCGCGCCCAACGCACTACAGAAACAACCTCTGAAATACGTAGATAGCGGTTGTGTTTTGGTTCTGATTTTTCACTTGAAAATAGCCCCAACACACCCCCAAAACATCACAAAATATTCCCCAAAAAAACTGGATTAAAACGAAACCAAACCGAGTTCTATTTCACCAAGTAAATGGGCGGCAGTGAGCAAAACAATGCCTCACTGCCGTGTACAAATAAGAAAGAGATGAAGATGAATATGTTCGACACCACAAGTCTTCCGAACTATATCTTGTTACCAACGAAAACTTGTGTGGGCAAGACTCACTAAACAATCCCTAAACAAATTAGAGATAAAGCCACACTAGTATTTTTTTTGTTTTGTTTTTCTTCTTTTTTATTGTTTTTGTTTTTCTCAACTTTCGAGGGAATGAAGAAGAAGATGAGAGGTGGCTAGGGTTCAAGAATGAAATCTTAAGCAAAAAAGAAAAAAAATATTTTCCTTTTTATACTTAGGGTTTAATTTTACAAAATAAAACAAATCCTTCCCATTTTTACCCTTGTAAAAATCGGACATGCATGTGTTAATTTCAAAAATTTTGTAACAGCATATTTACTTTCCATAAAGATAATATATGTTACAAAAATAAAGAGTTAACACCTTATTAAAAGGTGTAACTTCCAAAATAATGCCAAGGGTTTCCAAAACCCAAAACTTAAAATTCCAATAATGACCTTATTTAAATTATATCAAATATAATTTAATTTTATTCATTTAATAATTATCATATAATTATTAAAACCATATATTAACTTTTAATATATAGTTTCAAGTGTGACAAAATAATATTATTAATCATATTAATAGAATTTATACCTTTGTGAGCATATAATTGGACTATCCAATTATACTAAATCGGCTATAGTAAATCGAGCTAGTACGGGGACCAAATGGACCTACGGTTCCAAAGCTCCAATAATCTCGAAATATTAATTAAGCTCTTAATTAAATATTCCGAATTATTAACTCCGGGTTATTCCACTAAAAACCCGAAGTTTCACTCTCGTTGCCGCAGATGATATATTAAGCTGAACCAAGTTGGTGTCCATCGATATAGTCACTACATACGAATTGACTCTTCAAGAGTATCTCATAATTAGAGCCGGGTCATAATGTCCGTTATACCCCTCTAATTATTTTTAACTTAAGTACCATTAATTCTCTAATGAATGATTTGTTCATAACCATTCTGAATTTTAATCTTTGTATTCGTAATAGAAAGACTTGAGCGCTCAAACCGTTCAAGTACCGAATCAACCCTTAAGAAAGATACTCATCTACTTCTTGCAAGAAGAAGTGAACTCAATATCTATGTAAAACATTCTCAGCTAGACAACAGACCATGCCCCAAAGTACGTAGCTATTGGTCGGGACTGCTACACCAACCTCTCCTTTGTAAATCAAATGACATAGCCTGCCATGTAGGAGTTCGTAGTACACTCAGGATTAAGATCAATCCATATATGACCATCTAGTAGATCGAAATGACTTTCTTTGTTTAACGGATATTAAAAGAATGTTATTTCCATCTGGGTCCAGTCCTATATGATCACATCATACAAGGTGCATCTATTCTCATGTCTCTACATGGACGATATCGGATCAAGGTCGCCATACAATTATAGAATGACCGCATTTATAGATAAACCACAAACAAAGTACCCACTTTATTTGCTCTCTATGAACTATTTAAGATTACTAACTTCAGACTTAAATCCTCTTGTGTATGACACTCATACTCTAAGTCTGAAGGTAAATAAGTAATTTAGGATATTCAAGATAATTTATAATATGCGAATATTAAACAAACACTTTGATAAATGAATAATGCATCATTTTATTTCAAAACACATAAAGTCGTTTACATTATACGTAGCTGTAGGGCATACATCCCAACAATCTCCCAATTGCACTGGAGCAAATGAGACATGTCACGTAAACCTAGACCATCTAGGTGACCTTCAAACACTTTAACCGATAAGGTATTTGTAAACGGATCAGCCAAGTTCTCTGTGGATGCAATCTTTGTGACGATAACGTCTCATCTCTGCACTATCTCCATGATGAGATGATATTTCCTCTCTATATGTGTAGACGTTGATTTTCGCACGAGGTCTACAGTCGAGATTTCGTAGAGGGGCACTGGAGATCCTGCAAAATAAAGAAGTAGGGTGAGCGTGGAGGGTCTACCCACCAGTGTGGTGGATGCCGTAGGCACTCCGACGCCTAAGTCAGTGATGGTAATGAGGTGCAAAAGTCGTAGGAGGAGGAGCAAGGTCAGATGTTACCTTGATCCTCGTAGAATGCCTTGAGGGCGGTAGGTGGGTGGTGATGAGAGTGTCGTTCAGCAATGGGTAGGAGTGCTTCAGGTTCCCTGTCCTCTCCTTATGGAGCCTCCTTTTTTATATACCTATCTGGGGGTGTGCACTTGATTACTCATCCATTGAGTCTTGGTAACGGTCGACTTTATGAGGGGTATTCACTGCATTTTCCCGTTGTAGGCTGGAACGGCTGAGTGGTGTTTATGAGCTTGGGCGTTGTAACATCCCGCCTAGGCCAGGATGCTACCGGCAGGAGACAGGCTAACCCTACCTCCATAAGCCTCTTATTCTGACGAAATTTCGACATGATGTATTCGTAACATCATACAACCTGGCTTATAACCAGCACCATGAGACAACCTGCTCACATACTCAACATAAATGCAAATATCATCAAGGCCTCAGGCCTGAACTCAACAAGCAAAAGTAAATACTCGGCCTCCGGCCACAACTCAAAACTAAAACTATTCTATTTCATTACTTATACAACTGAGATACAAATGCTAATGCAAATACAAACACAAAACAAGTAGTCGTGATGACCCAACTCGACCCAGGACTCAATGACTTCCTCGACTGCAATTGGGGCGATCCACCGTCTTCAAAGTTTTCACCGAACATCTGCTGGTTCTATATGACAGCTACTGACCTGCAAAACTACAAACTATTGGAATGTGAGTCATAATGACTCAGTAAGCAATCATGCAAATGGTTATAAGTTTTAATTAAATGTCTATTCCTTATTCATTTCACAAACCTGACACTTGTACTGTACCTTAACTGATCAACACCTGCCAACTTCTGTTTGTTATTACACTATCAAACTTCTATATTACATATGTGTATATATACATATATTCCTATATCACCAACACGAGAAGTTTCATCATACTACTGGTGCATAACACTAAATTCTGCATACTCTCTATACTTGTTACTAATCAGATTCAAGTATTTATCATAACTTTCTCTCTTCCATTATCTTGAAATATTATCAAATCGGATATCTAACATCTTATTTCTGTTAACTATCAAATCCACTACCCATGGTTACATGCATGTGTTACCATTTCAACAAGTCTAGCATCCTTACAGTATGTTCTTTCTAAGTAAGTAAGCAACTCATACAATCATCATTAATACGTATTCATTCAAATAAGGTCATGCTACTATGCACGCGTATTTACAATGTGATACTTCTATATGAACGTGTTCCATACAAGATTAACCATATGTGCATGCGGATGCAGTCATGTCACAAATTTTTATGTCAACAAAATGCTTTTAAATGATAACTATAACATATGATTTAAATATGTAACTTGTAAACCATGCTCTACTTAACATGCAAATGCTTTCATAAGATACTTTTGAAATCTTTTCTGAAATGCTGTTTTCGGAAAACTATTTCGGAATTCTTTATCTGAAAGTTTCTTTCTGAAAACTCTTTTCTGAAGGCGTTACTTGAAAACTAGTTTCTGCTTTAAAACTCTGAATCATTCGTAAAACCGATATTTCTGAAAACTTTCTTTTCTAAAAGGCTCTTTCTGAAAACTGTATCTGAAAGCTGAGATCTGACAACTGTTTCTAGAATCTGGTTTCTGAAAACTGCTTACTAAGGTCTAACTTTTGAAAACCATGTTCTGATGATTTGAAAACCGTGTGCTGAAAATCTGGTTTCTGAAATCTAGGCACTGAAAGTCTGAAAACTGTGTACTGGAAATCTGAAAACTGCTCTACGTCCAGGACCATAACTCAACTGGACGTCTCTCTACACCCATGACCATAACTCAATTGGGTGTACTCGATGCCCAGGACCATAACTCAACTGGGCATCCCTAAAAATCAAGATTTCGGGACCCTGTAGCCCCTAGTCCTGCTCGAGGATCTGAGAGCGTCCCCTCAGTCCTCCACATGTGCACATGCGTCTATGCGTCTATATCCGTCAATTCCAAATTATCCGTCAATTCCGAACTGTATCTCAAGTTACATACTGGGGTGAGTTTTTACCTCATGCCCCGAAAACCATAAAACCATAATCTGTAACTCAAACTGTAGAAAGAAACATTTTCTGAAATACGATTCTTTTCAAAAGCATTTGAAATCTTTCTTTAAAACATTTGAAATTGTTGAAAAACATTGTTGTCGTATGCTCAACCGTTGAAAACCTAAAAACACCCACACACACATGCACTTGCATATATGCATATCTCATGCTTCTCTCTACTCTAGCCATGATTTTCTCTATAATGATCTTACTAATTATATGCTCAAATATCAACAGAATGCTTGTTCAAACTAAACATGCTAAATTTATCTTATATTCATACATATCTATATTTATCTATATATGCACACATTCAACCATCACAACTTAGCTTACCTTTATAACTTACCTTACTGGTGGCTCACAGTCAATATATTGCACAATTTATATTCATACACATACATTCGAAGCTCTATTACTATATCAGACATCAAGCATATATGAGTTCCAATGTCTTAGTTCTTAAACTACTTTGCCATTTTCTAACTATCAACTTGTGCTCAGAAATATCAAATCATAATCTTTTATATATTCTCATGTCATGCATATGCTACTCATTTATGCTTTCTACCATCTTATATACATGTATCAGTACTCACTAGTTTTTATTTACTTATGCATGTTAATATTCTTATACAATGCATAAAATACAGACTTTCATTCATATCACTAATTCATATATGATTATCTCATTTATAACTGTAATCCCATTCCCTAGGGTGTAGTTTCTACATCCCCCATACCCAAGTCTCAGTAAATTATATTTACGACCTTATTCAAGTGTTCTTATCTAAATATACTCGCTGGTTTATACTCACATATGTGTCTCTATTTCTTCTATATGCTCATACTTATCTCTTACTCATACTTCTGCTTATAATTATTTATTCTTGTCTATATGTGTATCTAATTACAACTGCTTCTTTCTTCCACACTCAACTTTATATATGAATTATATACCCGTTACATGCATAAACCATACATAACTTTACTACATAACTACTTTCGAACATTACTAAGTCTTTTAAATATTAGAAGCATGAGTTACTTACCTGGCTAGGCGGACACTCCTAATCCCGGTCCGATCTGTCAAAACAAATCACAATATCTGTCAGAGCCGCTATTTGCGGAACTTTCAACTCATCTAAAACAACTATGGGTTTCCCCGGAACACCTGAATCATCTCTGGTACTACGATCTAAACTTCATTACTCTAATACATGCTTACATACTATTCTAAACTAGCTAGATGAGTCATATTCTCACTTTACGCGTTTGCGGCAAAACCTGCGAAAAAGTTTCCGCAAACGCTACGGAAGGGTCTCGAACCCTCCGGACTAACCCAAAATTACCTAATTACCCTCGCAATATCATATTTACATTATAACTATATTTACGATCAACTACGCTCATTCGCGCGAGAAACTCTGTTTTACCGGAAACTCGCTAATTCTACCGGATCGATCATATCTCATCCGATTCTCCCCGGATTCTACCACATTTATCGTTTTAACATATTAAAACATATCCAATTCATCTCATGCAAATTCGTTATACTACGAAACTATCGGAAACATCCGAATACAAATCGATACACTTTGAAATATCAAATTCTAAAGGGAGAGTCGTACCGAAATTCCGAGGCCATATTCGGACTCCCAACAGCCATACGAACGCGCTAGTGTCGACGGAATTCCGATCGGATCTACTGTTCAACATGGGTCTACTATTCACGCGCGGCTTCTTTCCTCGTTTCGCGTGCAACCGGCCGCTGATCGGCAAAATCAATCCCGCACACTCGTAGTACTCGTCGAGGGCTTCGATTTGGTAGGTGGCTCGGGCCGTGAAACGAACCGACGAGCCGGATCCGGTTAACCCATTGCGCGCCCCTTTTTTCTCTCGCCGTCGCTGATGTCGGCGTCAATAGCGTCTCCTCCGGTCACCCAGGTGTGCGTCGAGGTCCGGCGGTCCGATCGGCACCGGTGCGCCGGCCTGATGTGGCCGGAGCTGCTGCCGGCGACCTCTTCTTCTCCAAAGGGCGTGAGGGTGCGGGTGAGGGAGATGGAGAAGGTTTGATCAATTTGCGATTTACCAAAACCTTAAGGCTTTAAATACTGCCTGGAAAATAACAGAAGAGCCCCTGCGAAAATTACAAATCAACCCATATTCTGGAACCTTCTGGAATATCGTAATTTCCGAGCCCTTCTGATGCGATTGTCGAAAAGTGTTCAACACGAAAGTTTTCCGTCTCGGAAAAAAGAGTCCGATGGTCCAAAATTCAGATCGATCGGAGTTCGTTTGCTAATTCCATGCTCAAAACTGTAAACTTTACGCGTATTACGAAAATCGCGTAACTGACTTTTGATCCTCCACGTTTTCCGACGCGACGAAAATTCATAATATAATATTCCAACTCAGATAACATCGCTCGAACTCTTATTTTTCATTATTATCATGATCCGAGACTAAAACATTGTTCCGGAAAACTTCTAGAACATTCCTGAAAATCTGGGATGTTACGGCGTTACATGGACTAGCGTAGGGTGAGCCTTGATTATGGTTTGGGCGTGTGATATTTTATTGGGCCTAGGTTTGTGGATCTCTGAGCCTTTATATACATAAAACCTTGGGGGTTCCTTTAGTGCGAATCTTTGATGGTAACTTGGGCTTGGATCCATGCTAGGGGTCTAGTATTGGGCCTGAAGCAAAAGGTCAAAATTACCCTTAGACCAAATTTGGTCCGTACAATATGCTTTACCCTCTTGTGGCTTCTTGGATCTTTGTAGTTTGACATTGTACCACTATTATCACAATAAAGTGTGAGTGGTCTATCCATATCTGGAACAACTTCCAGATCTCCCAAGAATTTACGGAGCCAGACTGCTTCCTTAGCTGCTTCACAAGCTGCTACATATTCAGCCTCCATGGTGGAGTCAGCAATGTAAAATTTCTTTATACTCCACCATACTATAGACCCTCCACCTAGGGTAAACACTGATCCAGATGTTGATTTCCTAGAATCGACATCTATCTGAAAATCAGAGTCTGTATATCCCCTTAGGATCATATCCTCACCGGAATACACAAGCATATAATCTCTCGTTTTCTTAAGATACTTGAGAATGTGTTTCACAGCCACCCAGTGATCCAATCATGGGTTCGACTGAAAACTACTGACTACTCCCACTGTAAAATAGATGTCTGATCTCGTGCATAACATAGCATACATGAGACTACCAACTACTGAGGCATATGAGATATGTCTTGAGGTGTCTTAGGAGACTGTTCCTTTGACAAATGAATTACATGCCGATAAGGCAGATTGCATTTCTTGGAATTCTACATCCCAAATCACACAAAGATCTTATCGATATATGAAGTCTGAGACATAGCTAATAGTCGTTTCTTGCGATCCCAAAGTATCTGAATCCCACGAACATAATTGCCTCTCCCAAATCTTTCATTTGGAATTGGTTAGCTAGCCAGGTTTTCACGTCCGATAATATTTACATCATTCCCAATGAATAAGATATCATCGACGTATAAAATAAGAAAAACCACATTCCCGTCAATGACGCGCTTGTATACAAAAGGCTCATCGACATTCTGCTCAAAATCATAAGACTTGATCGTGGTATCAAATCTTATATTCCAAGATCGAGATGCCTGCTTAAGTCCATAAATGGACCTTTGCAGCTTGCAAACTTTTTGCTCTTGACCTTGGGCAATGAGCCATTCTGGTTGTACCATATAGATACTCTCATCAAGATTGTCATTCAAGAATGCAGTCTTGACGTCCATTTTCCAAATTTCATAGTCACAATATGCAGTAATGGATAGAAGAGTGCGGATGGATTTGAGCATGGCTACTGGCGAGAAATTTTCATCATAGTCAACTCTCTCTTTCTGGGTATAACCCTGGCAACTAGCCTAGCCTTGAAGGTCTGTACCTTCCCATATTCTCCATTCTTTCTTTTGTAGATCCACTTGCAACCTATGGGTTTCACCTCATCAGGTTGGTCTACAAGTTCCCAGACTGAGTTGGAGTACATGGACTTCATCTCTAGATTCATGGCTTTGAGCCATTCCTCTTTGTCAGAATCATCTGTTGCACTACGATAGGTCAATGGATCATCTATACCATCGCTGGATGTGAAAAGTTATGCCTCTCCAACCCCAAGGTAGTGATCAGGTTGTCGTACAACCCTCCCACTACGTCTAGGTGGTAGATCATTCTGACTAACTTACATCTGACGCTCAGATGTCGAAGGTGTTATGTATTTGTCAACTGTCATTGATGATGGTGTGCTGGTCGAACCAGCAAGTAACTCATTGAGTAACACTTTACTTCGAGGCTTGAACTCCCTCATATAGTCCTCCTCTAGAAACGTAGCATTTGTCGATACAAACACTTTGTTATCATCATGAATATAGAATAATCCACCCCTAGACTCCTTAGGATAGCCCACAAATAGGCACACATGAGAATGTGGCTCCAACTTTGTAGTCTTATTCTTCAGCACATGTGCTGGACACCCCCATATGTGGAAATGTCAAAAACTAGTTTTACGACCATTCCACAACTCTAAGGGAGTCTTAGGAACAGACCTAGATGGAACTACATTAAGGATATGCATTGCAGTTTGCAGTGCATATCCCCAGAATGAACTAGGTAGTGAGCTATAACTAAATATAGATCTCATCATATCTAGTAGGGTCTGATTTCTCCTCTCTGCAACGCCATTTTGCTGTGGTGTTCCAGGTGCTATGAGCTGGGATACTATCCCATGCTCAAATAAGAATTCCTCGAAATCTCTATCAAGGTATTCTCATCCACGATCTGATCATAGAGTTTTGATTGTTTTACCCAACTAGTTCTCAACCTCAGCACGATACTCTTTGAACTTTTCAAAAGTATCTGACTTGTGCTGCATTAGGTAAACATACCCATATCTGGAATAATCGTCAATAAATGTGACAAAGTATTCATAACCACCTCGGGCTCTTACATTCATCGGTCTGTAAACGTCCGAATATATTAGCTCAAGTGGCTGACTGACTCTTATACATTTTCCAGTCAAAGGTCTCTGGGTCATTTTTCCTTCTAAATAGGATTCACAGACTGGGTAAGTTCCGAGCTTTAACTGGTTTAAGGCTCCATTCTTTATCAAGTTGTCTATCTGGTCAAGGTTGATATGACCAAGTCTAAGATGCCATTAATATGTGTCATCATGAGAAATCTTTTACCGTTTAGTTTTAACGTTTCAGCGTTGAGCAGTGACCTATGTGTTAACGGTCTTAACACATACAAGTTGTTTTCTGAGTTTCATGTGCTTATGGTTAATCCATTTCTACCAATAATAACTAAATTGCTATTAAAAGAAACTGAATAACCATCATCCAAAAGTTTAGAAACTGAAATCAAATTCCTGCGAAAATCAGGAATGAATAACACATTGTTCATTTTGTAAAATTTAAACTAGAAACTCCCACTACTCATGCTGAAACGGCATCCCCTGTCCTGACCCTCATGGTGTAGTCACCTTCAGCAAGGTCTCTCCATGAGTCAAGTAGCTGCAAAGAAGAACAAACATGATTAGTGGCTCCAGAGTCAACAATCCAGACGGATTTATCCTCTTCCATTAGTAGAGATTCGATAACGAGTAAATCATATTTACCTGTATTTTTTTTCTCCTTCAGCTCAGCAAGGTATTTAAGACAATTCCTTTTCCATTGTCTGGTCTTGTTGCAGTGGAAACACTTTCCCTTGGGCTTGGCATCCTTGGAGCCTTTCTTGTTCTTCTTCTTCATGGGCTTAGCCTTAGCCTTCCCAGTGCTATTTTTCTTCATCTTTGCAGATTTAGAAGACTCGGTAACATTTTCCTCAGCACTTGACTTACGAGGATCCACAAGCATGGACTCGTAGTGCGTGAGCTCATTTAGAAGCTGGATCAAAGTAAAAGTCAACTTGTTCATAACATAGTTGCTTTTAAACTGCAGGAAACTCTTCGGAAGAGTTTCCATAATCATGGTCACCTGGCTATGCTGGTCAATACGAGCTCCATGGGTTTCAGCAGTGTTGAGTTAGGTCATCATCCGCAAGACATGCTCTCGGACTGATGTCCCATCCTTCATCCTAGCAGTCGTCGCTAAGACTATGGCCTCATGACGTTGACGCTCCGAAGGCTGCCCAAACATGCCCTGCAATGAATCCATCATCTGAGATGCTGAAGCCATAGGTTCATGCTTTGCAGCAAGAACCTCAGACATCCCTGCTAGCAAGTAGCAGCAGGCTTTCTCATTAGCTGTGACCCATTTCTGGTAGGTACCACGCACAGCTTGGCCATCATTTCTAGCCGGCTCGGTATGACACTCCTCTGTCAGGAAGAACTTTAGGTCTTCGCAGACCAAAATAGTGTTCATGTTACTTTTCCACTTAACATAATTTTCTCCCGCTAATTTGTCATTTGAGAGTATGGAAATAATTGGAGAAACCAAGACTAAAAATAAAATAAACATGCATTTAACATTCATTCATCGCATATTAAAATCATCAAATAATTTTGGCATAAAATTAAACATGATGCATGAACCATGAATAACGAATTAGAAACCTAAGAGAATTACTATGCCACGGAAATCTATCATCCCACAAGTAAGTGCCGCCGTAGGGTAGGTCAAGTACTTGCATGATAGATCGAGACAATCTCAGTCGATTAATATATGTGGGAATAACTCTTATTCCTATATTAAACAACTACCATTTGATTTCATCAAGGAATTTCATTAACAGTTAATTATTCCTTTGTGAGTGTGACCCGTCGTTTTGGGGTTCTTGGACTTAACGAGTGAAGTGTCACCATAGGGTAGGTCAGTTCACAAGATACATCTAGAATCCATATCCTCTCGGAATTCAATCCTGATATTGACCCAAAATCGACACCATCCGTAGGGGGACGAAAGCAAAACCGTCTCGAGGCGCCTTTTGAATCTCATATTTTCGGACTAAAAACAGAGATCGCGGGATATACAGTCGTATATCCCTCTCCCACTAGATTAAGGTTTCTATATATAAAATATCTAATATTTTAATTTAACTAGTGCAAATAAATATATGGCGGCTAAATCATAACTTTTATTTACACTAGTACACTATTGGTGACCTAACCAATTTTAACTCTTAAAATTTGTATCACTAATTTCCATTAGTCTCTACTAATTGTATTACTCAATTAAACTAATTTAATTAGAGTAGTATTAGTGACCTATTATATTTTAACTCTTAAAATATTAGAACATTAATAGGTTTAAAATTCTAAAATCCTAAAATGGTCAAGATTTATATTAAACTATTTAATTAATCTTAGTGCGTTATAAAATTCAATGATACTTGGAATTGTATCCCGAGTGCAGACCATATTACCGTCCATTCGGATTCGGCTATGGAATTTATGTTCGGGTTTCCATCCTATATACCGATGGAATTTATTTTGCACTTATTAAGCCCAATATATTAGAATTCAAATTTTAAACCATAAAACTAATTAATCAAATTAATTATTTTTCAATGCATATCATAATCTAATTTAAACATTTTAAATCGCATAAAATCATATTTCATGTCTATAATGACTATGCATCCAATGCATGTTATGACATGTAAAATGCAAGAGTATGCACCCTAAGCTATATGATATGTTATTTAAACAATTCGAATTAAACAAACATATAACATAAAAGTATTTTACATTGACCGGGCTATT
>SKCR01007368.1:0-34014 GCA_019454045.1 Zanthoxylum bungeanum | reverse complement strand
ACATAATTGGAGAAGTAATTAAACAATAGGTTATAGGATAGCATGATATCGGCATCCATTTTAGAGTTTATTTTTTTACATTTTTAATACTTGATCGTGATTTTATATCAGACGAAAATGTACGTATCACTCAAGCAATACAGTGATAAAAGTCGGATATCGTACCCACAGTGACTTAATATTTCTCCTATTAATATCAAGACTAACCTACTTAACTTAACTAAACTATTAGGCACGAGAGAGATTGATTAATATAAAATTAATTGAAAATAACTAAAGAGCAAATAACAATTTTGGAGATAAACTTTATGCGCGAGAAGAACTTAGGGTTATAATTTCGCATAAACATGCAAACAATGAGTTCATGCACTTTTCATTCAATTGAGTTTGTTATGATTTATTAACCTAAAACACTAAATTATCTACAGGCCTCTTTTGATGGTCAAGTAAATATATTCGGATTTAAATCAACTAACTATATGTCTATGATAATTAATTTGAACCAAATCGAAAAATAAGTTCTAATATTGGCTACGCATACCCTGCATGTATATTTTTATCTTGAAGGGAAATCTATTCAAAAGAATTTGATCACGCACTATTATTCTCTTGACAAATCCAAATTCCCTCCGTCGAGTTCGTAAGGATTTACAAAGACTATTCTATTATTGGCTAGATAAATAAAATACCCATCAAAACACATAGAATAATAAATATTCCAATAACACATCCAAAGAATAAAAAGATGTAATTTAATTAAACACAATACTTGGGGTCCATTACAACCCTAGATGGCACACCCGTCCCCTTAGGTAGGGAAGGGGTGGGACGGAGATGTAAAACATACAGAGTTTCCCATGTAAAATGGACTAATTCTCCAAATACAATAGAAAAATCTAAACTGAATAATGTCATCATATAAATAGGATCTTCATGATCCAACTCAAAAGAATATCCATAATGAAATCTAAATACTATATGTATCAAAAGTAGGCTCAGTGCCTATAACCAAATAATAATCCACACGAGGAAGATGTCTAAAATCTTAATCTCAAAAACATAACAAACGACACTCTATTGTTGGCACAACCTTTCTCTCTGGCAGAAAATGATGATGAAACAACAGATGACAATAAGGAAGATCTACTAATCTGCTTAACCTGTAAAATTAAGAAATGGGTAAGCTCACGCTTAGTGCAATGAATCACAGCTTAGTGTCGTGGATAAACAAGTAACAAAGTGGATTGAATAAGTCTTTCATAATAAAAATAAATACATAAAACATTAAATCCATATATCAAATATTTACTTGAAATCAAAAATCTCAATAAATCTCATTTCTCATAAATCCCATTCTGCTCAAGAATATCTGTAAAAATAAAGTTGTTCATTCATCTATATGCACACTCTCGTGATAATACGACAAAGATGGCAACATGGGGCATCCCCACGGCAATAACTGGCATCCGGAGCAAAACTGACAACATGAGACCTCGGCAAATACTTTGGCATGTATAAGTACACGGAGTGCATCCTAGCAAAAAAATCATTTTCTAAAACACATGCTCATATATCTCAAATCATGCAACTTTCTCATATATCACAAACTCATAATTTCAACATAATCAATATTTGATCCATACTTTATAGCAAAATATATATACTTTCTAAAAACAAAATCATTTAATGCATTACCTTAAAAATTCATTTAAGAACGCATACATATTATATACTTTGGAAAACATCAATGTTACAAGCTTATCCACGCACCTGATGAGCTGACTATAGAGAAAAGAACTATGCAGCAGGACCGTCTCCGCTTACGGTATCACGATCACCTAAAGAGACAAAATTTACTATAAGGAACATAATCCTAATTAGAATAGATGATAGAATATGAAAGAAACGTGACTCAATCGCTCTCGTAATCCTAACAAAATTTCGGCAAAGTTCCGTCTATAATATAGACTTCCATTATACAACCCATAATCATCAACTTACATTCATCTTCTATTCACAATATTCACATCCACAATTTAATCCAACACCAATATCCCAAATCTCAGGCTCATAATAATTTCCCGCACTCAATCTTACTCGACCATATTTCCCGATAAAGTCCATCATTCACGGAAGAAGACTCGGAAATTCGGCGGTAACAAACTGTCCGGCGCGTGTGGGCCACGCGCCACTCATCCAGGCCGCGCGTGGGCTTCACGCGCCACTGTGCAAGGCGAGTGATGAGTGGTAATTATATCACTATTTCCCACTCATTTAACTTAATAATTTGTATAGTTTCTTGAGTTGTGTGAATATTTTGATGTGTTTTGTGTTATTTTGTAGATAAATAAAGTTTCAGGACTCTCTGGAGGTGATTTGGGGCCAAAATAGTGAAAAACGGACAAAAGGGCATTTTCGTCATTTCTCACGTCGCGACGCGCAAGCCTTTGGCATCGCGACGCCTAAAGTGAGCCGATCCATGATAACGTGCGCCGGGTCCACGTGTCAGAATTTGAGAAGTTTAACTTTGCTAACATGCGCCGTGCCACGTGTCACCATCACAGTCGATCTGCTAACTAGCCCTAGTTATGTGTCGTAACTAAGTTAGTTATCTGGGGTTGTGATGAATTTTAATATCATCGGTTTATAAGGGGTTATTTTATAGTTTGGGTACTTTAAATGTTTACTTATTAAGTCTTAAGCTTAATGCGTCTTGTTAATTGGCCACTAATAAGATTGATCTAGTAAATCTAAAATAAACTTGACAAAGGAATTTTAGGTTTCAGCCTTAGACTTAATAGCCCACGATCTTCATTGAAGATAGATAACCCTTTAATAGATTTCCTTACATGATAGACATATACCTGTCGGGCGGGAGTAGCCATAATTGGAACTTAAACTTAATGGATCCAGATAATTTGGTTGACATAGACATATGGTTCAATTGGGTTAAACTGGGTATTTGCATCTGACCATCGACAGAGGCTTTCGCATAATTTAGTATTCCAGGTTAGTAAACCGATATATTGCACAAACATGAAATAACCACTTCATTGTTTAAAAGATATTGGAAAGATTCACAACCCTAGATAGTTTTTAATATTGAATTTTCTTAAACCTACCTTCGTGCAATTTTATTTACTTGTTTTTAAATTTAAAATCTTCACCATTTCAAATCAATCAATCAACCTGTTAGATACTAGTAATCATTTGACCTCATAAAATTAATAGATTAGGTATTAAGTCATCGTGGGATCGATACTTTTTATACTACTTAAACGATACGTGCTCTTGCGTTATACGCGTGTGTGTAAGCACCGGTCAGCGAGCATGAACTCCACGGCCCAGTCGGAATCCAAATTTTCTGACGACCGAATCTTCATCTCCCCCTCCCGGTTCCAATGCCATTGACAGTTTGTCAATCGGAGTTCCGGATCAACAGGAAATAAAGAAAAATCACTAAAAATAATTTACTGTGACTTCTACGAAAATAGGGAGTTCCCCGAGATGAAACCCCCACCAAAATAATCCTCTCGTCAAAATCTATATTTTCCCTCAAAGACCCGGTCGAAATCGGCTTTGGATCGGACGGATCATGACCAAATTCTCTTTTTTTCTCTCTTTTCTTTCTTTTTTTCTCTCTCTCTCTCGCCTATTTCTCCCTCTCTCTTTATCGGCTGCTGGAGTTTGTGTAAAATAGTGAAAAGCAATTAGGTTTTCTCCCTTTTTTTTTTATATATATATACAATAAGACAATTATCAATTGTCTCCCTAAACTTGTCATTTTTATCATTTTCAAATCTAACTTTTGTAAACTAAACAAACTAGTCCTAAAGTTCCAATACACCAAAATTAATAATTAAAAGTATTGGTAAAATAATTTAGGGTGTTACACTAGAGTAATGATATTTCTATTCATGATATTCAATAAAAATAAACTAATCATTATTAATACAAAACAAAAACTCATAAAAGATAAACTAGAGAAAAAAAGAAAGAATTCTCGTTGCAATATTCGTCTTTAAACTCTAGCACCAGTTGAAGCATTTGTCATTGTCTTACTATAAGCGTTCTTATATGATATGAGACTCCAAAATTATGTTATGAGGCTTCATTTTAGGTTTAGGATAAACTTGTGCTTATTTAGAAGGTCATGAGGATCTTTCCTTATCGAAAATCAGATCGAGATGAATTGGGCGCATTGCGACTCGTCTCTATGGGCGTCGCGACGCACCCATTTTGCAAGCTTATGTTGTTCATGCACGTTGAGACGAGATGGTGACTCTGAAATTTGGCCTAATTTGGCTTTGATTTTTGTCATTTCATTACTTATTGAGCTCGAGTAAATCAAAATATGATTTTTAACCTAAAAAACACACCCAAAACGCATCAAAACAGTTATACAACTCGAAATACACATAAAATATTGAGATTAAGGGGCGAAAAATATATGTATATTAGTCGATCATCGCATCCCCAAACTTAACATTTTGATAGTCCTCGAGCAAAATAAATAAAAATAAAATAAACAAACTAAAAATAAATTAATCTAAGTAATTTTTTTAGGGATCATGATTGCATTTAGAATATGCAACAAGACTTTGAATCCCTAGGCGGCCCTAGTGGAAGAGTTGTAGTCTCGTGAGGGATTACATCATTGACACCCAAAAACGTCATTCAATACACACATGCAATCATATAAAAATAATAAAATAAATAAAATAGTCTTGATAGTTACACATAATAATGTCCTCAAAGAGTACCTACCAATGAAATCAAATAACCTTCAAAATACCCAACACAACTCAAATCCAAGTTTTTAAATAGATTATCTAAGCCAAATTCACAGTGTTTGTGTGAAAAGGTTCGGTCACAGCTCGATTCCTAAATAAGTCAACTTAGTGATTTTGCTTCAAAAATTGGGATCTGATGGGTCTAACCAACCTAAATATCTCAAAAGTGCTATGTATTTGTCTATTGAGCTCGATATGATATGACTTTTCTTTTTATTTATATTTTGACTCACCTACCATTTAATGTAGAGTTTCTCCTAATGGTGGTCTTAACACTCGCTCATGGTTAACTTCACATTTATCGGTTATAGGTGATTTATCTTTTTTTTTCCAATGTTTTTTTATGCTCTTTTCATTTAATTTTTTTCAAAAGATTTTTTTCTTTTTTTCCTGGTCTAACTATAACATATATCATAAATAATTACACATAGAGACAAATATCTAAGGAAATAATCATTCATCGTTTAACAACTTCCTCAACTAGTCACTTTGTCAACTACTTAGGCACTTACTACTGGAAACTCACTTTTAAGTCCTTACGAGTCTAACATAGATCACTTACTCAATGCATCGAATAAAATTAAATTGGGCACTTATCATTTTCTATGATTTCATCCTAAAGCAAGAAAACTCATCATTAAACTTATGCTTCACTACCTATGACTAAATTTTTCATCAAATTTTTTGTTTTTTTTTTTTAAATTTCTTTGAATAAAAGGAACTAACACTAACATTAACATCAACACGCATACACCCATAAACTTAAAATTTACATTGTCCTCAACGAAAGATAAGCGTAAAGAAGACAAGAGTGATGAACAACACTACCATGCATGAAGTTTATCAGGCTCCTACTAGTTAGAAGTTGGCTGCGCGGGCTACGTTGATTGTGCTAATACCTGTATAAATACACATGTAAATAATTACACACGCAAATAGCACACAAAAATAAAATAAAATGAAAGAAAAGTAAAGAAAATAAAAAAAAATTAAAATGCGTGGGTTGCCCGCTGGCGCTTGTTAGCGACACATTCTCAAGATGGATTTTGAAAATCAACACTAGAAGTCTTCGACGTGCATTAGCGGACATTAAAAAAAGATGTCGAAGCACGTTGGTGGTGAAGAATAATGGATGTGAAAACTCGAGCAAAAAATGAAGAATATCTTGTGTAGTCTTAGTTTAAGGCTCTCTTTATAAGTGAATTGTTAAATTAAGTCTCTAAGCTCATATGACATATGCACATTCATATAAATGTATTAGGCTCATGTGTAAAATATTTTTAATATTCAAGTCCTGATATTTTGACACTGAGATTGACATACCGATCACCATACCGGTATATCGGTATCCCTGTTCTTTTTTGAACATCTTTGCATTACCTCTGGAATCAGACTACTCGATACTGGTCACCTATACCGATCACTCTGGAGTTTGTACAACTACTAAAATCGGCATAGAGCATACTGGTATTCATACCCGTCAATCTTCATTTCATACATGCTCTCAAAAATCGGCATGGACCATACCAGTCATCATATCAGTAAGCACAATGGCATACCGGCCACCATACCAGTCAGTAATCTGGTATCGCGCTCAAATATTCAAACGATAATATAGCCATTATTCTTAGCAGACCGACATGTCGGTCTCTGCAGACCAGCATACTGGTCTCAGACAGAGTTGTTGGGGCAGTTTACACCTTCACTATATATTGAGCCCCAAATTCGTTTTCATCCTACCTTTGAATCTTCATACAATTTCTTGAAAGGCCAAAACAAAGAGTTTACTAAACCTTCTTTATCATACACTCTCATACAAAAGCTCACACACTACACATTCATATCATTTGTAGAGAGCTTAGATTTCTTGAGTTAGCAACTCACACTAAAATCTTCATTATCTTTTGTGAGTGCCCAAGTTTTATTTAATCTTCATTATTCAAACACTTATGGTTGGGAAGACCCTTGTTGAGTGGGTATACTCAAAAGGATAATTTGTAAAATGTTGTGAGTGAGTCTAGGAACAAAACTAATTGTGAGGGTTTAAGAGTGAGCCATCGGAAAACTCTTGTGTAAAGGTTTGGAGTGAACATAGGGGACAAAACTCTTGGTTGTAGGTGAGCCACAGAAAACTCGGTGTAAGTTGTGGACTCAACTTAATGGAAATCTTCAAGCACGGTTTGGGGGAATGGACGCATGCATTATTGGCCGAACCACTATAAATCACCGGTGTCAATTTCTCTAACTTTATCTCTTTATTTTATCACAAGCTTAATATTATCTTTTCATATTATTTAGCATAGCTTGTGATTGAGAAATTTATTAATAAGTGTAATCGTTAAAGCTAGCATAAAATTGGTATGAATTTTTAATTCCGTATAATTAGGTCATTACCCAATTAACCCTTTTTGGTATATAGAGAGTTTATTTGTTGTGTACTTGTAGGAAAATTCAGCGCCAAGTTTAACGTCTTCTGCCATACATTCTTTGAAGATCTTCTTTCAATGACGTGCTCTTGCCTAACTCCTTGTTCCACCACTTCCCCATAGATGCACTTTTGAATTTCTTCGTCTAGTTCTTTATCAGACATATGCACAATGCATGCTTCAAGATTGTCAGTTTGATAGTGCAGAATAAATGTATCATGAATAACATCATTTGATATGTCTATTCTAAAGCATTCATCTTGCTTTGTTGGTGTGGAGGTTATGTGTGGCTCATCTACTTGTGATTCCTCATGGTATACTAAGATGACATTACCAAATTCTTTCCCTTATCTCATGGGGTTGTCTTCTGTGTTACTTGGGAAAGCTCATTGTGGCATCTAGTTCGAGTTGTTGGCTAGTTATCTTATTCGTGCTTCCATTCTCTGTACGAATTTATGCCTGACTCTGAAAGAAAGGATCAAATTTAGCTTCCCGCTTCTTGAGCATGGCAACGATCGTGTAATACCTTAGTTTTGAGAGAAAAAAAAAACTCTATTTATTTTTAAGGGGCCGTGACAGATTTGGTCATTTTCTCAGCTTTCCTTTTTCTTTCATTTTTCTTTCTTTTCTCCCAAATACTCTCTCTCTCAACTAAATCTTTAAATCGCCGCCTCTGCTTCACCGCCGGTAATCCTCCACCACGCGCCGGACCACCAGAAAGCTGCCGCCGTCAGATTCCAGATCCCGAGAACGAGCCGAACGGACGCCGGACGTGCCTCCACGCGCCTCCGGAAGCGGACGACACGTCGCCGGCATTTCTGTATTTTCCGGCCATCTCCGGTCACTTTCGACGGCCACCTTCGGCGAGTGAGTGATTACTTTTTCAGCCGAGATCTTTCCAACGCCGTGGTTATTTCTTGATTCGACATCGTTTGGGTTGTTTTCCGTTTTATAATTACCGGTAATTCGGGATTTATACTGGAAGTTGAGATCCGACCGTTGGATCGGTGATCCGAACATATCAGATTGTTGCTCTCGATTTACGAGCGTTTTGGTATATATATCCACCGTTGGAAGTATCTGTGGGGGCCCAATTTTTGGTTGTGGGGCCCGATTTTCGTTGTGGGGCCCGCTTGTCTCGTTAAGCGTATCAGCAAGTTCCGAAGCCGTTCTTCGCTGTGATCCTTGAGATGTTGCTGACCAGTGGATCTTTCCTTGAGAGGTTTGGAGATCGTTGGAGCTCGGTATGTGATTATTATCATTTTGGGGGTGTAAATTATAGAATTGGAAAGTTTTGGACATAAATGTAAATTTGCATAATTAAGAGGGTAAAATTGTAAATTCTGGCTTTTAGGGGTTAAATAGTAATATTTAAGAATTGTAGGACTATTTGGGCATATTAGAAAGTTTAGTGGTTAAATCGTAATTTTGGATAATGAGGGACCTGATCGTAATTTTATATTTTTCAGATTCTTAGCGAGGAGATAGATATATTAAGGGCTTTTGCATGGATAGAGGTAAGTACACTCTGTGGTGATTCTCTTAACATAATGTTTGATGATTGATGGTTGTTGTGAGAGTCGTCGGTATATATATATATATATATATATATATATATATATATATATATATATATATATTAGTATATATATATTATTTTGTTATATGTATATTTACATATTTGTGAGATATTATATTGAGATATTAAAAGCATGATAAATATGAAATCATGATTGTTGAGATGAGATTGATGGATTGGATGCGAGATGTGGTTGTGTTTGATGATGTGTGCTGTTGTGTTATGCTGCCGGGTTTTGTATAATAGTGGTCGGATTTGAGATGATGTGATGATACATCAGATGGTATGAGATGATCAAAACCTTGGGAGTTGTGATGAGGTACTCTCCCATTGGTTTTTGATTTGGGGGTATACGGTGACTCCCCATTGGTTATATTTCACTCACATTTTGCGAGTTGATATGGTTGGAACCTTGGGAGTTGTGATGAGGTACTCTCCATTGGTTTCAATCCTCTGTTATACTAAACCCGGATTAGCAACCATGTTTGATGGATGTTTGTATTGTTGTGGGATGATTGTTGTGATGATATTATACTATATGTTATTTTCATATATTGTATATAATATACATATAATATATATATAATTATATATATATATATATATACATATTATTTATATATGTTTGTTGGAAATTGATTGAGTAATCGATAGCATGAGAACATAATGGTGAATACTAATTTGAGATATAAATTGAAATATTGAGTACTATGTGATTTTGAGATGGGTTGATGGATGAAATGAGATGAGATGTGTTGTTGTGAGTATGTTCTGCCTGAGATAGCTGTTATATATCTGAACTGATATTTTCATATATTAATTACCATATATTATATATATATATATATATATAATATATATATATATATATATATATATATATATATATTCCTATTTTGTTGGTGAGGTCATGTTGAGAGAATGAGTGTTTACTTGCTGAGCTTTTTAAGCTCACTCCCCTCTTCCCCCAAACATTCCAGGTAATTCGCGAGCACAGTAGGAGCAGTACCAGATTTGGATCCACGTGCCACAGTTGTATTTGGGTTGGTCCAGACATTTGAGTCGTCACTTGTATATTATATAGACGTGTTGTAAACCATATTTTTATGTATATTCCATGTATTTGTAATTTATGATGTATTATTATTATTGTGTGAAATCAAATGGTGGGTTTGACATTTAGATTGCTCGAGCTGAAGTTGATCGCAGACCTCTTTCTAGGGTTGGGCCCGCCCTAGGGAGGGGGTCGTGACAGATTTGGTATCAGAGCTTAGGGTTTTAGGTTCTGTAGACATATTGCATTAGATGAAGGGTATTAAAAGGGTAGATTTGTGTCCGTAGTAAAATGTCTGGACGGGGTGGTACTGGTACTCAACGTGGGAGAGGGATAGCGTGACGATGCGTGAAAATTGTCGAGGAATAGTATAGAAAGACCTCACACTTAGTCGATAGATCTTGAATTTGATATAGCTTATCTGGTATTCCGCTGATTGTTGATGATATCGATGGTTCTAGACTTATACATCCAGTAGTTCTGACAAGTTGCCCACATCGTTGTTCCTGTAGTTGTATCTGACGTGATTTCTATGGTTGTACCTAACATGAACCTCCTGTCGCAGTTATAACATCGTTGTGAGTTAGTAGGTCGAAGACATTAGAACTTTGGTGTTCGAGAGATGAGAAAGAAGACTTTGTTGATACTCATATTTAATTAAACAATATTTATGATTACATTATGGAATATAACAACTTGGTTGTGTTGCAAGGACAGGATCATCTTCGAATTGATAATCTTCCCATTGACGTTTCGCGCGTAGGGACATAGGAATGAGGCCGTCGATGATTTGGATTTCGAGACTGTCAGGAAACTTGATTTTGTTATAGCCTTGAACGATACTTCTATATGATTCTTCGATAGTAGTGAAGAGTTGCCAGTCTTTATCATTGGTATTGCTTTCTAGACTTCGACGGACTGAGTCTGCGGAGAGAGCTCTAAGATCACATGAATGGTGGAAAGTAATATCTTCTGGGAAAATATCATCGTAATCATAGTAAGCTCTAAGCTTTGGTCTAGATGGCCAACTAGTGAGTCTCCAATTAGTGAGTTGACGAGATGGTATGATTCTTATAAGATGAATTGGGTGGTAAACGAGCGAATAATCATCCGACCATTCTGGAGTAATGGTTTCGATCCAGACGGTAATACTTTTGTGTCGTTTATACCATCGATGTAAAATATTACTGACAAATGGAGGAAGTTCACTTAGGCTGGCTTCTGAGATACCAGGATAGTTGGGATGGATTGGACTTGGTCCAAGAATAAATCCATTTAGGAAACCAAGTTCAAACAAGGTGCCGAGACTCCACTGGCAATGATTGAAGAAATCATGGCTATTGATGAAAACTGTGGAATGGAATCTGTGATATCCACAGTGAACAATCACAGAATTATTTTTGTATTGGATTAAACCATCTGTTTTTCCATTCCAAATGATTCTAAGAATGTAACACCACCTCATGAAGTTGGTAGGAACTCTTGCCACGATATCTATTGCAACCTTTTTAGGTAAAAGAGCAGACGGAGCTTCATTGAGACAATCGTAGATGTCTCTCCAAATGTCTCGAACATATTTAGAGTCTATAACTGCACGATCTTTGACTGACCATTTACAAAGCTTTTGGTATATCACCTTAGCTCTGACGGATCTTGAACATGGGTTAGGATTGGCAGATGAGGATGCCATTATAGAAGTTTTGAGTAATTCCTTAAGAACTCATGCATCTCTTTATAGGAAGAGATATTTATAATTCTCCATGATTAAATACTTTCACAGTATTCATGCATAATTGGTAAGGATAATAATTATCGCGATGATAAGAGGTAAAACAGGAACGTGAGGGACCTGCAAATCCTCTTTTTAGTAGTGGGAATCTTAAGATGATGGATTATGTGTAAACTTCCAAAAGCTCTTTACAGATGTTGTTTGAGTAGGACCCATTGGTGGAGCCCTTTTCTTTTGGAGACAGGATAGCTGGTTTGTAAGTTGCGGCACAGGTTAGAATAATAATAATTGGGGGCATTATTCATATGATGGTGAGTGTGAGATGTATAATGATCGTTAGAGTTTGAAATATTTTTTCCACTGAGAAACATCTGAATTTTGGAGATAGACATGTTGGATAGAGTTTCTAAGTGACTATGATTGTACTATTGATTTTTCATTCTTGAAAGGTCAATGAAGTTACTGATATACCGAGTAGGAAGAATGTGATTAATTTTTGAGAGTTAAACAGAGAATCCTTGAGGAGACATTGGTATGCTTGACTTTTGGATTGATCGATAGTGAGGATATTCTTGTTTATATGAAGGTTCGACCCACACCGTTAGAAAGAATTATTATAGCACAAGCGGTTTAACCTATAAAAAATTGGAGAGCAGAGATTGGGAAGAATGAGATTACTACTTTCATATTGAGTTCAGAGGATATATATAACTATTTGGTAATAGGGTTGTAATACCACCTACTGGAACGCTTAAGTATGAGATCTTGGATGAGGCACACGATGACCTTTATTATATGAAATTTGAGAGCACTAAGATGTATAAAAATCTAAAGAAGACTTATTGGAGGTTGGGAATGAAGAGAGAGATTTAAGTGTTTATATCTCGGTGTTTAGTTTGTCAGTAGGATATAGGAGAGCATCAACAACCAGTTGGATTACTCCAGTCTTCAACTAGACCTGAGTGGCCATGGGAAAATATCGTGATGGATTTTGTGGTACGACTATCGAGGACACGGTTTGGTTATGATGCAATTTGCGTAGTAGTGGATCGATTGTCTAGGTTTGCTCATTTCCTACCGATTCGAGTTACGTGGGGACCAGAGAAACTAGCAGAACTGTATGTGGAGCAGATTGTGCGGTTACATGGTGTACCCTTATCGATTGTATCAGATAGAGTTGTCGGATTTACTTCTCATTTTCGGGAGAGTTTCTGGAAGACTATCAGATCAAAGATTTCTACGAACACCTTATTCCACCCTCAAACTGACGGTCAGTCAGAGCGGATTATTCAGACGTTAGAAGATTTGTTGAGATTGTGTGTTTTGATATAAATGGGAGTTGGGGTGAACATTTGCATTTGATCGAGTTCGCATATAACTATAGCTTTTTGACTAGAATTGGCATGACTCCATTTGAGGCTTTACGAGAGAGGCGATTTAAGACTTTTGTTTGTTGGGGCGAGGTTGGAGATGGACAGATTCTTGGCTCAAACTTGGTAGATATGACATCTGAGGATCAGGTTGATCCGAGCGAGACTATTGGTTGAGTATAATCGATAGAAGATTTTTGTAAACAGTAGGGGGTATGATCTCGAGTACCAAAATGGGGATACAGTATTCTTGAAAATTTCTTATTGGGAGGGAGCATTGAGGTTTGGTCGGAAAAGAACGTCTTCTTCGAACTGTAATGGTTCTTTTGAGATTTTGTAGAGAGAGGGAAAAATGACGTATCGTCTAGCATTACCATCGAAATTAGAAAGGGATTCATAAAGTGATTCGTATATTCGTTCTAACGAAATTTGTACCAGACTATTGTCACATTTTAGAAAGTTAACCGTTGAGCCTGAGCTAGAGCTTGACATACGAAGATCAGCCCGTGGAGATCCTAGATCAAAAAGATTCGAGAGTTGAGATCCAGATGTATTTCTCTTGTAAAGGTTTTGTGGACTAATCATCATCTTCAAGAGGCAACTTGGAAATTGGAACAAGACATGAGGGATGAATACTCAGAGCTGATGGAATATTGAGAAATTTCGAGGACGAAATTTTTGTAAGGTGGGTAGATTGTAATACCTTAGTTTTGAGAGAAAAAAAAAACTTTATTTATTTAAAGGGGCCGTGACAGATTTGGTTATTTTCTCAGCTTTCATTTCTCTTTCATTTTTCTTTCTTTTCTCCCAAATACTCTCTCTCTCAACTAAATCTTTAAATCACCGCCTCTGCTTCACCACCGGTAATCCTCCACCACGCGCCGGACCACCAGAAAGCTACCGCCGTCAGCTTTCCAGATCCACCGAGAACGAGCCGAACGGACGCCGGACGCGCCTCCACGCGCCTCCGGAAGCGGACGACACGTCGCCGGCATTTCTGTATTTTCCGGCCACCTCCGGCCACTTTTGACGGCCACTTCCGGCGAGTGAGTACTTTTCAGGCCGAGATCTTTCCAACGCCGGTGGTTACTTCTTGATCCGACATCGTTTGGGTTGTTTTTCGTTTTATAATTACCGGTAATTCGGGATTTGTACTGGAAGTTGAGATCCGACCGTTGGATCGGCGATCCGAACATATCAGATTGTTGCTCTCGATTATACGAGCGTTTTGGTATATATATCCACCGTTGGAAGTATCTGGTTGTGGGGCCCAATTTTTGGTTGTGGGGCCCGATTTTCGTTGTGGGGCCCGCTTGTCTCGTTAAGCGTATCAGCAAGTTCCGAAGCCGTTCTTCGCTGTGATCCTTGAGATGTTGCTGACCAGTGGATCTTTCCTTGAGAGGTTTGGAGATCGTTGGAGCTCGGTATGTGATTATTATCATTTTGGGGGTGTAAATTATAGAATTGGAAATTTTGGACATAAATGTAAATTTGCATAATTAAGAGGGTAAAATTGTAAATTCTGGCTTTTAGGGGTTAAATAGTAATATTAAGAATTGTAGGACTATTTGGGCATATTAGAAAGTTTAGGGGTTAAATCGTAATTTTGGATAATTGAGGGACCTGATCGTAATTTTATATTTTTCAGATTCTTAGCGAGGAGATAGATATATTAAGGGCTTTTGCATGGATAGAGGTAAGTACACTCTGTGGTGATTCTCTTAACATAATTGTTTGATGATTGATGGTTGTTGTGAGAGTCGGTATATATATATAAAAATATATGGTATATATATATATTTTGTTATATGTATATTTACATTTTGTGAGATATTATATTGAGATATTAAAAGCATGATAAATATGAAATCATGATTGTTGAGATGAGATTGATGGATTGGATGCGAGATGTGATTGTGTTTGATGATGTGTGCTGTTGTGTTATGCTGCCGGGTTTTGTATAATAGTGGTCGGATTTGAGATGATGTGATGATACATCAGATGGTATGAGATTGATGGAAACCTTGGGAGGTTGTGATGAGGTACTCTCCCATTGGTTTTTGATTTGGGGGTATACGGGGACTCCCCATTGGTTATATTTCACTCACATTTTACGAGTTGATATGGTTGGAAACCTTGGGAGTTGTGATGAGGTACTCTCCCATTGGTTTCAATCTCTGTTATACTAAACCCGGATTAGCAACCATGTTTGATGGATGTTTGTATTGTTGTGGGATGATTGTTGTGATGATTTATACTATATGTTATTTTCATATATTGTATTATAATATATACTATATATATATATATATATATATATATATATATATATATATGTTTGATGGAAATTGATTGAGTAATCGATAATGAGAACATAATGGTGAATACTAATTTGAGATATAAATTGAAATATTGAGTACTATGTGATTTTGAGATGGGTTGATGGATGAAATGAGATGAGATGTGTTGTTGTGAGTATGTTCTGCCTGAGATAGCTGTTTTATATATCTGAACTGATATTTTCATATATTAATTACCATATATATATATATATATATATTCCTATTTTGTTGGTGAGGTCATGTTGAGAGAATGAGTGTTTACTTGCTGAGCTTTTTAAGCTCACTCCCCCTTCCCCCAAACATTCCAGGTAATTCGCGAGCACAGTAGGAGCAGTACCAGATTTGGATCCACGTGCCACAGTTGTATTTCGGGTTGGTCCAGACATTTGAGTCGTCACTTGTATATTATATAGGTGTTGTAAACCATATTTTTGATGTGTATATTCCATGTATTTGTAATTTATGATGTATTATTGTGTGAAATCAAATGATGGGTTTGACATTTAGATTGCTCGAGCTGAAGTTGATCACAGACCTCTTTCTAGGGTTGGGCCCGCCCTAGGGAGGGGGGTGACAGATCGTTTCCTCCTTGGATGGGTTCTGGTTCTTGGGAAATTTTAGATCGTGTGGGGGTAAAGGGATATAATGGTTCAGTGGGATATACGAGACCTTCATTGTTGTGCCCATGTACAATTTGAGGTTTTGCTTGTCATGGATTGTAGTTGAATATGAAGATCATTATGGAGTTGCCCCCATATTTTTCACATCTCATCATTGTGTTCTGAAAGGTTTTAACATACATTGCAGTACTTTTCTCTAACATCAATTGATAAGTATTGGCTTGGACAACATGCTTCAGCAAATCTGACTGTATCTCACCAACTTGAGGTATAGCATAATCTCTTAAAGCTCTTAATTTTCTCATTGATCAATAATACTCCGTTATTCTACCACATGAAAAAAAAATAAAGATTAAAAAGAAAAGAAAAAGAAAAGTAATGGTATTTAGCTTAATCAAGTTAGAGTGTTGTCTGATATTAATAATAAAGAAAAACAAATAGTCACCACAATGGTGCCCCCAAAACTTGATCGTGATTTTATACGCAACCGTGCAAATCGCATGTGTCGCCTCAAGTAATAGAGTGACAAAAGTCGGATATCATACCTACAGAGACTTATTATTTTCTCCTATTAATATCAAGATTAACCTACTTAACTTAACCTAAACTTTGCTACGAGAGAGAGAATGATTAATCTAAAATTAATTGAAAATAAATAAAGAACAAACATATAATTTTGGAGATAAACTTTATACGCGAGAAGAACCTAGGGTTGTAACTTCACCTAAGCATGCAAATAATGAGTTCATGCATTTTTCATTCATTGTGTTGTTTTGTTACGCATTCCTACTCCTAAACACTAAACTATCTACAAGCCTCTTTTGATGGTCAAGTAAATATATTCGGATTTAATCACTATTGTCCTATGTTTAATTCTTGATAAACTAATTTAAACTTACCAGTTAAAGATAAGTTCTAATTTGTGCTATGCATGCCCTGCCATGCATATATATTATATCCTGAAGGGAAATATATTAACAAAAGAACTAGATCACACGCTATTTTTTTTACGGCTAACGCACCAATTCTCTCTGTGGAGTTTCCTAAGGATTTACCAAAACTATTCTCTTGTTAGAAGAAATAAACTACGTACGCATTCAAAGTAGAGAAAATAATATAATCCAATAACACACCCAAAATAATAAAAAGTGCAATTTAATATAAACCACAATGTGTGGAATCCATTACCAACTATAGAGTAATGATGTTTAGTTTACTACTCACGATATCATTCAATAAAAATAAAATTCCTATTAATACACACAAGAACTAAAAAGATAATCTGGAGAAAAAAAAAATGGAAGAGAAAGAACTATTGTTGTAGTCTTCGCCTTCAAACTTCTGCACCAGTTGAAACACTCATCCTTAACTTGCTATAAGCATTCTTTTATATCTTGAAACTCTAAAATTGTGTTATGAGGCTTCCTTTTAGGTTTTTTGACGAACTTGTCCTTATATAGGAGGTCCTGGGGGTCTTTCTTGATCAAAAATCGGACTCCTGATGAATTGGACTCTTTCTCTACGTCGCAATGCATACCATAGTCACTGATGCATCGTGACGCGCCCACTTTGCAAGCTTTTGTCCATTTTTTTGTCCATGCGTGCGTCTAGACGCGCTATCCTAGCCGCTGATTGAGTGTGATGGGACTCTCTGTGAGAATTTTGCCCCTAATTGGGCGATTTTATCGTTTCATTGCTCATTGAGTTCGGTTTAAATTGTAATATGATTTTTAACCTATAAAACACACCCAAAACACATTGTAATGCTCAAATACACCAACCTAATTACTCATACAAACTCACAAACAAAAATATTAAGATGATGGAAGGGGCGGAAATATATGTATTTTAGTCGCTCATCAATACTGGATAGATTTTCAATACTCTGCTATATTTACACACACATACTCTCAACTTTATGTTTGTTTCTTTTTTATTACAATTAAAATACCAAATAGGAAATGTGACATTAAAAATCTATGATGACCAAAAATGTAAAAATCGAAGCTAAAATATCAATCTCCCTTATCCAAACAGGTTATAATATTTCCCCCCTGTATGATGGTAATGGGGCTATGGCTTATGGGTGACCCAAGATTCCAATAACAACAGCAAAATGGCATGTGAGGAGTAGCATTTAATGGTACTGTTTAGGATAGTGCTAGAAACTATACAAATACGAGCGTATCAAGAAGAAAAGCGAATTAAAGGCTAGGGTTTCAGAAGGAATGGGTCCATGCTTGCATTAAAAAGATGAGAGGGGCGTGTGATTTGATTTTCGTGTCTGCTTGATATTGATTCTTAGGCTTAATAATTATGTTCTTCGTGTTGCACCCTTTTGTCCCCTACTTAATTAGGTCTCTACAGACAAACTATTTGTCACAAAGTTGTAGAAATATATGAGTATAACTCAAAGTCAATTCTCAGTCGATATGAGATATATTTTTACTCAACACTCCGTCATATATAGAGTGGTCATTATCACATGCTAAGATAGTATGAGTCCACTTTTATATTGAGTTTGGATTCAATATCGTATTGAAATTTATTAGTCTAATCTATATTCTTAGTCTAAGATCAATCTTAAGCTGATATGTAATATTTTTCTCACTACTCATATAATATGTGAGTCAAACTACTTTTTATCTAACATTATCACATGTTAAGATAGTGTGAATCCATTTATACATGAGATTGACTCTTATATCATATTAAAATTGAAATTCGTCGACTTCCATTATTATCCATTTCTTTAAGGTAATTCAGGCTATCACACGTTAGGTTGAATTACCTTAACCTTATATTTTTTAGTGCAAACAACAATCCTCAAAAGTCACAGCCATTGATCTCTTATAACAGTATATTGGCAGGCAAAGACTTGTGAAAAGGATAAGATGGCAATTTGGTCAGGCACGTATGGGGGGGTTTTGAGAAGACTTGACCTAACGTGTTGCTCCACCGTTAGCAGTGAATTAGAACATATAATATGATATGATCACCATTTAAGTTCTTTAACAAAACCAATACAAAGTCTCAGCCATGGCCAAATGCACACAATTCATTAACGTGTTCTTTGATTATGAGACGTTATTAAATGACCCTCCGAACACGAGTGAGTTAGTGATAGGTTCAATCAATTACGGTAGATGTGTCTTATTATAGAAATCATATTAAATTAAAATCATTTAAAATCGGTGATTTTACGAGAATCGACACATACGGCTGATTCTAACTCTCAAATTTAACCTAAAATAAGGTTAGAATCTATCTAAAAATTTTTTTTTTTTAAGGCATAATATGATTTATATAAAATTTCGGGAATCATCTTTCCTTGTTTCTGAATTTAAAATACAAGAACTTTCAACAACTATTTTTAGTAGTTATTTTCCAGAGGGAATGTAACTTAAATCAGTGTAAAATTAGATATTCAATGATGGGCTATAGTGGACAATTCATATACTTAGTAATCTATATCAAAAATATGAGGGGGCCAATGCAATATTTTATGACGAAATTGAGTCCATTATAGAAAACTATGTACTGGGCCACTTCCTCTTAAATACATTCCAATATTTGCTGAGAACACCCAATACTGAGGGGTGTATTTTCTTATAAAATACAATAAAATATAAGTGGCCCAAAAAACAGGCCCATTCGGTCACTCATGTTATAAGTTGCAAATAGAATGCCTATTGATTCTTGCCTTCTATAACGTAAAATTATATTATATTTCGGGTGTATATGTTATTTCTCTCATAATAATTGGGTTTTATAAGTGTGAGATTCAACTGTGTGAGATCCAACTGCTATGAGAGAAATGACATATATACCCGAAATATGATACTATCTCCTCTAACCCGACTATCTCCATCTTTGTTTTCGATGACAAATTTTCTTGTTTCTAATTTGACTGTTGTGATTCTGTAGAAGGTGCCACCAAGTGCCTGAAAGCTAACCTGGCCTGTAGACCGTACGGTTGTTGCAGTGGAAGTTAAATTATACTGATGGGTTAGGGCCCCATCAATTTTTTTTTCTTTTAATTATAGTTCAATATAATTTAATAATTGAGGGCCCCGAAGTTTTTTTAATATAATATTATAATATAATTAAAGATCTCAAAATATAAAAATAATATGACCGACCATGAGTGCTAAGGTTCGTGACACATTTAGAGTAATGTTGTTAAGCACTCTAAATTGCGTTGCATAAAATGAGAATTAGGGTTCCCTATATATATTTTTTTTTGGAAACGTTGGGAATTTCGCCACCAAATTACGCTATTTGGGTTTAAACGGAGTAGATAAAATCCCCCACTACCTCAGGCTCTTATAAGAAACACACCCCCGGATTCGAACCCAAAACCTAAAGTCAAATCGTGAGTCCTACACCACCAAACCACGCCAGAAACATACATTCATTGTATGTAAATTCAAGAATGGGTTTAGGATCTTACCTTGAGGTCCTGGATTCGAATCTAGTGAGTACATTTCTTGTAAGAGTCTCTGACAACCAGGGATTTTACTCGTTCCGTTTAAGCCTAAAATCCAAAAATAATAATAATAATGTCAGGCCAGAAACATACATTCATTGTATGTAAATTCAAGAATGGGTTTAGGATCTTACCTTGAGGTCCTGGATTCGAATCCAGTGAGTACGTTTCTTGTAAGAGTCTCGGACAACCAGGGATTTTACTCGTTCCGTTTAAGCCTAAAATCCAAAAATAATAATAATAATGTCAGGACTAACCTTGAATGCTAAGGGGATAAGGAGTCAGGTTTATGCCGCATTTAGAGTAATGTTGTTAAGCACTCTAATTTGCATTGCATAAAATGAGAATTAGGGTTCCCTATATATTTTTTTTGGAAATGTTGGAAATTTCGCCGTCAAATCACCTAACCCGGACTTAAGCGGAGCATGTAAAATTCTCGGCTACCCCAGGCTCTTATAAAAAACACACCCCTCGGATTCAAACCAAAAACTTGAAGGTCAAATCATGAGTCATACGCCACCAAACCACGCTCCTTGATAACATACATTCTGTTGATGATGTTTTCAGGTCCTATGTTATTTAAGGAGTACGGCAGGGGTAAAAAGGGTAATTCCCTTCTCGGTCGAAATCATTAATGCCTACCCGACCACATGAGTGTTATAAAGCCTACATGTCGAGACCGAACACATGATGATAGGTGACCGACCACTTTGGTTCGGATGACCGAGCATTATCAGATCGGTAGCAATATTCTCAGCTCAAAGGACCATCATGACCGACCTCATAAAGACCGAGCATATGGCGAGACATGCTCCAGAAGATAAGATACCCTATTCTTACGGATAAGATGACAAGTTGTCCTATTTTCATGGGGTAAATTGATAAGTCAGTGTTCTAGTAGAATAAAGGAAGTGAAGGTAGTTTCTGACTAGGAATCATTATGGGAAAATGAAATTGTTTCAACTATGAAATTCTTGTAGGAGAAGGAATCTGATTTCTACACTATTATAAATAGAAAGGTAGAGTGTGCGTAAGAGGCATCAGAATCAATATCAAGATCATTACGATCAGACTTGTAAAACACAAGAGATATCAGAGAAGCATATCTCAGTAATAAAAAGTATTATTCGGTTCATGTCCGTGGACGTAGGTTGGATCTAGCCAGCCGAATCACGTTAAATCTCTTTGTCGATTGTCGTATTTATCTGTCTTTTGCTAAGTTTGCTTTCGGTTCCCCCATAACCGAACAAATTCACTATTGAGGGAGGATTGTCTCAGGAGTAATATTCCCATATTTCCCTGAAACCAAAATCAGCCGTCAACAGTTGGCTCCGTCTGTGGGGAGTTCTAGACAAAAAGCAATACACGTGGTAAGACAATGGCAGAAGACGGAAATCGTCGATCATCAGAAAGTCCAACTACGGACTGGATAGAGAAGATAGAAGAAAACATGAGGAAAGATAGGGAAGAAAACCAAGCCCTTCTAAAATCCATGATGGACCGACTAGAGAGGATGGAAGGGAGGAACAATGAGAGTTTTGAAGCTGGAACCAGTCAGAGAAGAGGTGAGATAGCGGAAGGAAAAAAGGTTGTAGATACAAGTGAAGACGATAGACCCAGAAAGAGGGGCCCCTAAGGGATAAAATCCGTAGTGGTAGAAAAAGATTCGCAAACAGAGGACACGTGGGAAGAAGAAGAGGGAAGACAGTCACCAGATTCCTCCTATGATATCCCCCGAAACATCAGAAGGGAAAAAATGAAGTATGGCGAGACTAAACGAGAGACCTCAAGTCATGAGGAGCGCCGCACCCGGGGAAATAGACACAAAGAAGACCGCATGAGGCGGCATGGTAACTTAGATAGCGACATGAGATCTTGGTCGAGGAAAGAGATGGCCAAGTGGGGAGTAAACCTCACGACCGATGTAGGAGATGCCCGGGAGGGTGAGAAGGAATCTCCACTCACAGAAGAAATAAGGTCGGCAAAATTCCCGAGACAATTCAACATGCCCACCATGACGACCTACAAGGGCCATACTGACCCAAAATCCCATATTGAAAGCTTTGTCCTATTAATGGAAGTCCAAGGAGTGGTAGGGATGCCATTTGCAAAGTATTCCCCCTAACCTTAGGCAGATCCGCCGTTCTATGGTATATAAGTCTAGCCCCAGAGAGCATCGGCAGCTTCGCGCAACTCAGAAAATCGTTTGTGCGGCACTTCAAAGGGGCCTGCGTTCCCAAAAAGACAATTGGAGAGTTAAGACTCATGAAGCAGAGAGATGACGAGCCCCTGAAGGCTTTCGTTGAAAGATACCATAATATGGTGCTCGATGAGGGGGGATATGAGTCCCTCGAGGCCTTGGAAAGTTTAAAGGGGGCCTTAAGGGTCGGAAAGCTGTGGACTCACCTAAGAATCCAAGATACGCCGGATTATGCAACCACCCTGGAAATAGCCTGAAAGTTCATTTTGTTGGAGAACGAAGAGAAAATCTCCCGGAGGGGGACATCTATCAGAGATAGGACAATAAGGGCAGAGGCTCCCCGCCGGCCAAATAGGGAGTTCAAAAAATCGCCCCCGAGACGCAAGGAATTCAAGCCAATACCTCGGAATGACCATGAAAGAGGAATCCCGAACCAAGTAAACCATGTAGTCAGGGAAGAAGCATACATTCCTCTGAACAAGCCACTGGGACAAATCGTCATGGAGATCCAGGAAAAATGCCTCTTGATAGAGCCTGACCTCATGAGATTCCCCCCAGATAAGAGAAATAAAACATCATATTGCGTACATCATAATTTGAGAGGACATCCGACGGACGGGTGCAAAGACTTGCGGGAACAAATGAAAGATCTGGCTCGGAATGTATATTTAAATAAATATATTGACCATGAGGTTATGACGGCTAGACAGAGGGCACAACGCCGACATGTAAATATCATCGCAGGAGGGAAAACACTGGCCGGAGATTCTAACCGGTCAAGAAAAAACTACAGTCGGGCTCGGGGGTCGGAGGTACTAGAAGCGGAACAGTCCTCGGGAATACAAGGTGGTCGGTAGGTGCCAATAATGTTCACTGACAAGGATGCCCGATGGGTGAGTTTCCCCCACGACGATGCATTAATAATCAAGGCAATAATCGGCGGTTCAGAGGTAGACATAATTCTGGTGGATCCCGGGAGCGCAGTGGATATAATCTCCAAAGAGGCTCTGGAAGGTCTCGGAGTAGAGTATGCAGCTCTAACCGACGATGGCACTCCACTATACGGCTTCGGGGGTTCAACGGTCGTCCCATTGGGAAGAATACAATTGGCAATGACGATCAGAACTCGTCCCTGGACTCGAACAATTATGATAAACTTCACGGTGGTGGACTGCATGAGCAATTACCAAGTCATTGTCGGTCGACCTTTCATGATGAAGACAAAGGCCGCAATGTCCTGCTATTACCTAAAGTTAAAATTCCCCACCCGGGAAGGGATTGGAATCGTGTGCGGGAGTCAGAAGATAGCCCGGAGCTGTTTTGCCATCCTCTCACGGGAAACCCTCTGCGTTGAAAGAGGTACCCAAAAAAGACAAGTGAATGAAGACAGAGAAAAAGCAATGGGGAACTGTGGGGACACAAGATTTGGGGCGACGCATGCTGTCCCGGGCTCGCGGCCCGGTCGGGAGTACGGAGTAGCCACGGGGATAAACCGGAGAATAATGGAGTCGCCACCTGGTGTGAACCAGGAAAATGAGATTTAAGGCCGCACTCACCCCTCGCAAGGGAAGACCTCAAACCGTTGGGTTCAGAATGGTCCCTTACTTATGTCACTTGTAATGAAAGGATTTATGTAATAATTTAATCAAGTTTAAGTAACACTTATTTCCAAGAGTATCATGCTTCTAAATCCACATGCATGAAATTAATCATCACAACATGCAACATCACATGGAAATCTCACAAACATTTCTCAATCATATGATAGGGAAAACTAAGAACAATCTAATCATGCTTGAGTATTATCTCATGAATATATTAACCAAATAACATGCTAATAGCGTAATCATGCTCGAATATCATCCCAAGAACACATCGAATGGATAAATGCAGGAATACAAATAATATGATTGGCTACATAATGCAAGGGAGATCACCCAAGAGTCAGTTGTGCATGAAATATGATGAGACAGACTCAGTTCAGTGTGTGCGTGTTCGTGTAGCGTTCGTAAACGCGTTCGAACGGTAAACAGAAGGTTCACGTTCGTGTAGCGTTTGATAACGCGTTCGAACGGATCCAGACCTAATGAAACAAAATGCATGCGCATTCGAGTAGCGTTTGTAAAACGCGTTCGAACGGGAAACAGAAGGTTCGCGTTCGTATAGCGTTCGAAAACGCGTTCGAACGGGAACAGACCTGATGCACAAAATGTGACGCAATACATACATAAAAAAGAAAATAGCGAAATACGAAGCGCGGTGAAGCATCGTGGCGAAGGATTTTAACCTCTTCAATTAGAGGACCTTTCATCGCACTTACTAAGCCCATGCACTTATCTCAATGCATATAAAAAATAAAGACAATAACCTTAGACTTCATGTACCCGATTGAACACATCTTACATTCAACCGAATATACGTTAATCGGCGCGGCAAAACATCATGGTAAAAGATTTTAACCTCTTCAATTAGAGGACCTTTCATCGCACTTACTAAGCCCATGTGCTCGATCACATCATGCATACAAGAATAAAGACAATCATATCAAAGTTAGTATATCCAATTGAACATATCTTACATCCAACCGAACACACATCAACCGGTGCGGCAAAGCATGTAAAAAGGATTTTAACCCCTCCAAATAGGGGACCTTTAATCCGACTTACTAAGTCCATGCACTCGATTGTATCATACATACAAAAGTAACATGCAGAATTCAAATAATGAAAAATAAATAAACCGAAGCAACATAAAACAAAAGAGTGTGCCATTTACTCAAGTGGTACGTGGAGTTGTATCCCGAGTACAGATCATACTACCGTCCATTCGGAATCGGCTATGAAATTTATGTCCGGGTTTCCATCCTATATACCACAAGAGGCGACACATTTTCCATTTCATTCAAGCCACAACATGCATCCACAAACGACTCTCATGCGAATAGAATTCAATAAACAATCAAAAGACGAATATAAACTAATGAGAAAAGTGCCCTCAGGTCTAACCTTTTAAATCACCTCTCGGATATACGGTACACGATCGTCGGAAGGGTGGATGCTCCACAACTCTCCCGGTTCACTGGTTTAGAGTCCTAGCTCACTGTTTTGCTGTTTTGCTTGCTGTTCGGTCTCCGTTTTGATGCTGTTCGGCCTCTGTTTTGCTGCTCACTGTTCAGGTCACTTGTTTTGACGTTTCAACGGACTGTTCCGAGTGTTTTTTGTGGGTTTTTAGTGTAGTCTTGTGTGATTATTTTAAGGATTATGAATGCAGTTTTTATGTTACTGTTTTGAGGATTTTATGGACTGTTTTAAGAGGATTTGGCTGCTGTTTTGGGGGTGTATTTTCGGTGATGTGTGGGGAGTTTATGGAGGTGGTTTTTAGTGGTGGTTAGGGGCTTGTATTGGTGGTTGTAATGGCTGTTAAAATTCGGCAATGGAGGGGATGGATGATAGTGGTATTCTCGGCCAAAGAAGGAGAGATGAAGGAATAGTTTTGTTTGTGCTTCTTGCTATTTCGTGAGTGGCTAGGGTTCTTGTGTGTTGTGATTTTCGTGTGAGTTGTGTGTATATTATGGTATGAGCTAGGGGAGACTTTTCTTGTATGAATGAGCTAGGGGGCATGGCTTGGAAAAGTGTTGTTTATATAGAGAATGGCTAGGGCTTCCATTGTCTCACAAGGAAGAGATATTTGGTATTAAAGAGAGATATGATTTGGTGTTAGACAAGGAAAGCAAGGGATTCAGGGGGGACAAATTGGTTTAGATTAGGAAGTCAATATTTTTAATTGGTTATAATTGATTTTAATTTGGCATGACATCTTTTTAATTTGGTATGTGATTTTTAGATTTGTTTTGATTTCACCATGTGTTAAATATGTGTTTTAAGTGGGCTTGGGCGTGTGGGCCAAGGCCCGACACCGTTCGAACGCTTCCTCGAACGCGGCACGAACGCCAGCAATCTGTTTGGCGTTCGAACGTATACACGAACGCAGCACGAACGAAAACAGTGAACCTTATTTATTCTGAATTCCCCCTTCCGATGTCTGTTTTCCGTGACCTCTGTGACTTAAAAGGTAATGTCTCCAAATGAGACTCATCATAGGGACTTATATGCAAAAATGCAGTGCCTACAGTCGCCCCCACTTTAATGGGACTTGTGTAATGTGTAACAGTAACAATCCTATCAAAGTTATGCAATGCATTTTCACTTACCTGGCTCGCCAGCTGCCACTTGACTTACCATGTGTTGAGTTGAGTTGATTTGGTGGTGAGGTGCTGCGACCCCTGGTTCATTCCCGAACCGTGCTCCATATTTAGAGCGCCATTTCGGCATCTTTTGTGTGTGTGCTCCATTTTGGAGCGCCATTTCCGGCATTTGCTGTGTGTGTTCCATTTTGGAACGCCATTTTCGGCCTTTGCTGTGTGTGCTCCATTTTGGAACGCCATTTTCGGCATCTGTTGTGAGTGCCCCATTTTGGAGTGCCATTTTCGGCGTCTGTTGTGAGTGCTCCATTTTGGAGTGCCATTTTCGGCGTCTGTTGTGGGTGCTCCATTTTGGAGCGCCATTTTCAGCATCTGTTGTGGGTGCTCCATTTTGGAGTGCCATGTTCGGCGTTGTTGTGAGTGCTCCATTTTGGAGTGCCATTTTCGGCGTCATTTGTGGGTGCGGTCTATTTCCGAACCGTGCTGTGCGAGAATGTGGCTCATTTTTGAACCGTTATTTGATGAGATGGTATTTGCCGCTACAAACCTGCGAACACAAAACAAACATTGCATGTATGTGATATGTATGCACGTATGCATGTATATGTATCATATTCCGATGGGTTAAGCCTTCCTTGGTCCATTTCCGAACCATGCTCCATTTTCAGAGTGCCATTTTCAGCGAGATGAGATGATGGTCCATTTCGAACCGTGCTCCATTTTCGGAGTGCCCTTTTCGGTGAGATGTGATAATGGTCCATTTTCAAACCGTTGCTCCATTTTTAGAGTGCCATTTTCGGCGAGATGTGATAATGGTCCATTTCCGAACCGTTGCTCCATTTTTAGAGTGCCATTTTCGGCAAGTGATGAGATGATGGTCCATTTCCGAACCGTTGCTGATGAGAGATGGTCCATTTCGAACCGTTACTGATGAGAGATAGTCCATTTCCGAACCATTACTGATATGAGAGTGGTTCATTTCCGAACCGTTGCTGATAAGAGAGTGGTTCATTTCCGAACCATTACTGATATGAGGGTGGTCAATTTCCAAACGTTACTGATAATGATGTGGGCCTCGCCCCACAGAGTACTATACCCGTCAGAACTAATACTGAACCAATGTGGGCCTCGCCCCAGAATGCCATACTCGGCAGAACTGATACTGATTCTGATGTGGGCCTCGGCCCTGGGACTCATCCCAAAACTGAAACTGATGTGGGCCTCAGCCCTAAACTGATGCTGATACTGATGTGGGCCTCGCCCCCAAGCTGATATTGATGTGGGCCTCGGCCCTAAACTGATATTGATGTGGGCCTCGGCCCTAAACTGATATTGATGTGGGCCTCAGCCCTAAACTGATGCTGATGTGGGCCTCTCCCCAAGCTGATACTGATGTGGGCCTCGGCCCTGACTGATACTGATTCTGATGTGGGCCTCGCCCCCAAGTTGATATTGATGTGGGCCTCGGCCCTAAACTGATATTGATGTGGGTCTCGCCCCAAACTAATGCTTACGTGGGCCTCGCCCCCAAGCTGATACTGATGTGGGCTTAAACCCCTAAACTGATGCTGATGATGTGGGCCTCGCCCCCAAGCTGATACTGATTCATTTCTGAAACTGACTGTACTGTTGTTGCTTCCGAAGATTCCCCGTGTTCTAAACATCACTGAATTTCATAGTACCAGGGTTGAATGCTTTTCTCAAATATACTCATGTTGCAGGTTGGAGGGAGAGACTCAGGCATGTAAACGAAATGAATGTCTTTATTATCATTTAAGAAATGGTTTGAACAGGTAGAACCAAGTCAATGTCTATATTAAAAATGCAGGATCAAATAAACTAGGAGGAAAAACTTCATCATTCGCAGCATTGCCTTCTTTCTTGACCTACGGTTCTTCACTATCATCCCCTATCTCCATGTAAGAAGCTTGGTGGTTAAGGGTTTGGAGGACAAAAGTTTCGAGCAATCCAGAGTTGATCATGTAGGTGGGTGGTGGAACGGAGTGGTAATTTGGTAGGGGGTTCCAATATGTGTTGGGTTGTTCTTTCTCTGGGTTGGGTATTTTGTGAGCATCGATGAGGTTTTGGATTTTATGCCTAAGGCGGGTGCAGTTGTCAGTTTCGTGGCCTCTCCTCTGATGGAAGTGACAATACAGGCTTAGGTCAAGGTTGGGTGGTATAGGATCTGGAAGTGGTTTAGGCTCTAAGGGTTTTAGGAGTCCTTGTCTCTTCAACTTCTCAAGCACCTTAGATAACGGCTTCCCCAGGTTAGAGAAATGCCGGTTCTTGATGGCAGCAACCTCAGCAGTAGCGGGTTTAGTCTCAGAATGCCCCCCAAAAGTTCTTCTATTCTGGCCATAAAACTTTCTGTTTTCAGCCTCTTCTTCCTCAATATCCATGACAGTCTCTCTCAACTGTCGGAAATCAGAAATTATCGAAGTCATCCTCCTCATCTTACCATAAATAGAGGGCTTGGTGCCCTTGATAATCATCTTAATTTGGTCTTCTCTGAAGGCCGAGTCTGCATTTTCAAAAGCTGGCTTCTCCAGCGATCCACATACTCTTTAAAACTTTCCTCTGGCTTCTGCTTAGTGTTCTCCAAATCACGGAGTGACAAGTCAATTTCTAAGTCTGTAACATACTGCTTCAGAAAAGCATCAGCTAGTTCCTTCCAATCTTACTTAACCTTCTTCTTAAGGCTATGATACCAAACCACAGGTGCCCCATCGAGTGACATCCCAAACATCTTTTGGACTTGGCGTTGTGATAGGCCCACTGAACTCATGACTGAGACATATTGCTGGAGATGGACTCTTGGGTCTCCATTCCCATTAAACTTGGCCATGTCGGGCATTTTAAACTGATCTGGCAGCTGTTCTCCGAAGGTCATTGCCTCATAATCTAGCAAATCCTCATTCTTACCCCTCATTTTACGGGTAACTGATTCAACCTGATCCCGAAGCTTCTGAAATTCTGCCTGAGACCCAATCACTCTACCTGTTGCATGCTCTGTCATGTCATCATCAAAAATGGGGATATCATCCCCCAACCCATTCGGAGGCTCCTCGCGCCTCACATGCTCAGAATTTCCCCTAGCACGGGGCACAACCATATTTGCCATGGCAGTGGTCATGGCTTGTAACTGCTCGGTGACCTTGGCGAGACCGTTTTCCAACTGATCCATACGGGATATCTCAATATCTGATTCACTCATGTCTGTTCCCAGTATTTTGGTGAGTCTTCCCTTTTCCCTAACCCAACGGGAATCTATGATGGCTTTCAGAACACAAGGGTTAACATGATGTATGTATGCATGGGGTGCATGAGATGCATGTAGCATATATAACATACTAAATCAACTAAAATTTTCAAACAAATCGGCCCACCATCATTTTAGAAGCTTTTGGGCTAACTGTCATAGGAGTGAACTCGTCCAGTTTAAATGCCCCAACGAGTTCACATCTCATGGCAAGGAGCCCAACTAAATCCAAATGGTAATGTTCCGAACACAAGCACAAAGTGGCCCATCAACACTTAGAAGCCCTTGGCCCAATCGTCATAAAATACGTTCTTGTCCCAGTTTAAATGGCCCAACAAGCCCACATCACATGACAAATGGTCCAAATGGATCCAAACGGCGATGTTCCCAAACACAAGCATAGAAGAAAGATAATGCAAACATAAAACAATAATTTCTACAGAATGGCCCATCAACATTTCAGAAGCTTTGGGCCCAATGGTCATAAGGTATGAACTCGCCCCAGTTTAAATGGCCCAGCAAGTCCGCATTTCTGACAATGGTCCAACTGCATCCAAATGAGGATGGTCCACAAGCTCATACTCAAGGAAATAATTGTTACTTTAACCATACAATCCCGGTCTATGGGTGGGTTCGCAGGAGTGTAGACAAAGGCTCTCATCGGCGAATGATGGCCCACAACTAGGTCTCCCCAATCAAGGGTTCGAGCAACCAAGTGAGCGCACCCTTTTTTATACACTAAGGTACGTGCCAATGAGCTATGGTGTGTGACTGAATGTCAAATGGATTTCCCGTTGTAGATTCCCCAGAGGGAAGGTGGAGCGAGGCTCACTTAAATACCCAAGCCTCTTAGGCTCTTATCGCTTGGTGTCAGGAATAAATAACGAGTCCTCCAAATTAGTCCATCACAATAGGCTACGAGTAGATGGCTATATAGGTGCCTTCACAGCTTTTCCTTCTAGAAAGGTAGTGAATGAAGGAAGACACCAAACCATTACCTAGCCTCAAAATGCCTTGATTAAACCCCCATTTTACCCACTATAGACACGGTCAATTAAAACATAAATCCAAACATTATAAGACAATATTTCGGGGACGATTCTCTATCCCCAGTGGAGTCGCCAGACTGTGGGGACACATGATCTGGGGCGACGCATGCTGTCCCGGGCTCGCGGCCCGGTCGGGAGTACGGAGTAGCCACGGGGACTAAACCAGAGAATAATGGAGTCGCCACCTGGTGTGAACCAGGAAAATGAGATTTAAGGCCGCACTCACCCCTCGCAAGGGAAGACCTCAAATCGTTGGGTTTAGAATGGTCCCTTACTTATGTCACTTGTAATGAAAGGATTTATGTAATAATTTAATCAAGTTTAAGTAACACTTATTTCCAAGAGTATCATGCTTCTAAATCCACATGCATGAAATTAATCATCACAACATGCAACATCACATGGCAATCTCACAAACATTTCTCAATCATATGATAGGGAAAACTAAGAACAATCTAATCATGCTTGAGTACTATCTCATGAATATATTAACCAAATAACATGCTAATAGCCTAATCATGCTCGAATATCATCCCAAGAACACATCGAATGGATAAATGCAGGAATACAAATAATATGATTGGCTATATAATGCAAGGGAGATCACCCAAGAGGCAGTTGTGCATGAAATATGATGAGACAGACTCAGTTCAGTGTGTGCGTGTTCGTGTAGCGTTCGTAAACGCGTTCGAACGGTAAACAGAAGGTTCGCGTTCGTGTAGCGTTTGATAACGCGTTCGAACGGATCCAGACCTGATGAAACAAAATGCATGCGCGTTCGAGTAGCATTTGTAAAACGCGTTCGAACGGGAAACAGAAGGTTCGCGTTCGTATAGCGTTCAAAAACGCGTTCGAACGGGAACCGACCTGATGCACAAAATGTGACGCAATACATACATAAAAAAGCAAATAGCGAAATACGAAGCGCGGTGAAGCATCGTGGCGAAGGATTTTAACCTCTTCAATTAGAGGACCTTTCATCGCACTTACTAAGCCCATGCGCTTATCTCAATGCATATAAAAAATAAAGACAATAACCTTAGACTTCATGTACTCGATTGAACACATCTTACATTCAACCGAATATACGTTAATCGGCGCGGTAAAACATCATGGTAAAGGATTTTAACCTCTTCAATTAGAGGACCTTTCATCGCACTTACTAAGCCCATGCGCTCGATCACATCATGAATACAAGAATAAAGACAATCATATCAAACTTAGTATATCCGATTGAACATATCTTATATCCAACCGAACACACATCAACCGGCGCGGCAAAGCATTGTGGTAAAGGATTTTAACCCCTCCAAATAGGGGACCTTTAATCCGACTTACTAAGTCCATGCGCTCGATTGTATCATACATACAAAAGTAACATGCAAAATTCAAATAACGAAAAATAAATAAACCGAAGCAACATAAAACAAAAGAGTGTGCCATTTACTCAAGTGGTACGTGAGTTGTATCCCGAGTACAGATCATACTACCGTCCATTCGGAATCGGCTATGGAATTTATGTCCCGGTTTCCATCCTATATACCACAAGAGGCGACACATTTTCCATTTCATTCAAGCCACAACATGCATCCACAAACGACTCTCATGCGAATAGAATTCAATAAACAATCAAAAGACGAATATAAACTAATGAGAAAAGTGCCCTCAGGTCTAACCTTTTAATCACCTCTCGGATGTACGGTACACGATCGTCCGAAGGGTGGATGCTCCGCAACTCTCCGGTTCACTGGTTTAGCGTCCTAGCTCACTGTTTTGCTGTTTTGCTTACTGTTCGGTCTCCGTTTTGATGCTGTTCGGCCTCTGTTTTGCTGCTCACTGTTCAGGTCACTTTTTTTAACGTTTCAACGGACTGTTCCGAGTGTTTTTTGTGGGTTTTTAGTGTAGTTTGTGTGATTATTTTAAGGATTATTAATGCAGTTTTTATGTTACTGTTTTGATGATTTTAGGGACTGTTTTAAGAGGATTTGGCTGCTATTTTGGGGGTGTATTTTCGGTGATGTGTGGGGAGTTTATGGAGGTGGTTTTTAGTGGTGGTTAGGGGCTGTATTGGTGGTTGTAATGGCTGTTAAAATTCGGCAATGGAGGGGATGGATGATAGTGGTATTCTCGGCCAAAGAAGGAGAGTTGAAGAGAATAGTTTTGTTTGTGCTTCTTGCTATTGCCGTGAGTGGCTAGGGTTCTTGGTGTGTTGTGATTTTCGTGTGAGTTGTGTGTATATTATATGTATGAGCTAGGGGAGACTTTTCTTGTATGAATGAGCTAGGGGAGTGCATGGCTTGGAAAAGTATTGTTTATATAGAGAATGACTAGGGCTTCACCTTGTCTCACAAGGAAGAGATATTTGGTATTAAAGAGAGATATGATTTGGTGTTAGACAAGGAAAGCAAGGGATTCAGGGGGGACAAATTTGGTTTAGATTAGGAAGTCAATATTTTTAATTGGTTTTAATTGATTTTAATTTGGCATGACATCTTTTTAATTTGGTATGTGATTTTTAGATTTGTTTTGATTTCACCATGTGTTAAATATGTGTTTTAAGTGGGCTTGGGCGTGTGGGCCAAGGCTTGGGCGAATTGGGCTTGATGTGAGGCTAGCAGCAAAACCAGAATTACCGACACCGTCGAACGCTTCCTCGAACACGGCACGAACGCCCGCAATCTGTTTGGCGTTCGAACGTATACACGAACGCAGCACGAACGAAAACAATGAACCTTATTTATTCTGAATTCCCCCTTCTGATGTCCGTTTTCCGTGACCTCCGTGACTTAAAAGGTAGTGTCTCCAAATGAGACTCATCATAGGGACTTATATGCAAAAATGCAGTGCCTACAGGACACAGGTCCTCGGCCAAATAAAGTTGCCCGGTTAGGGACGGTCGAAGA